>BRDA01012881.1:13754-43093 GCA_036984385.1 Crenuchus spilurus | reverse complement strand
ACTGGACAAAAACATTATTTTAGTCATTCTGTGACATTTTAGTTTCGTTTTTATTTGTCGACGTAAAGTCTAATACTTTTAGTCATAGTTTTCGTGTTAAAATATTAGTTTTTATTTAGTTTGTCTCGTTTTCGTCGTGAAAAAATGGTCGTCAACGAATATTTTTCGTCATAATTATCGTTAACGAAATTAACACTGCTTTTGTGCTTTTAACACTGTCTTCTTTTTTTAATTTAATTTTATTTTATTTATTTATTTATTTTGTGGCGCAAACTAATACTGTCTGTTAGAAGGAAACGAAGCTCCCATCACGCTGGTATCGGATCCTGTAGTATCGGAGCACTTTTATGAATACGAGTACAAGTACGCGCACGTGGTATCGGACATATACCCGATGCTGGTATCAGTATCGGGGCATCCCTATCAATTTGGTATTGATTATTGTGATACTACACTTGGCATCAGTATCTAAATAAACATTGTTATAGAGATGACCCTAGTGTGCACAGTACATTGTCAAAGATCTGCACTACAGGTGCCACTCAAAAAAAAATTTAATATCATCGAAAAGTTAATGTATTTCAGTATTTTGATCAGCCGGCAGTACTTTTGAAGTGTTATGGAAGCCCAGGTTGCTTTGATACTATCCCACAGGCTGTTGCTGAGTCGGGTGTTTCTCTTTTTCCCTCTTGGCAATACCTCATAGATTCTTTATGATGTTTGGGTCTGAATAGTAAATTTTTTCCTATTGAGCACAGTAACTTCATGGTCAGCAAGCTGTTTGGTACTAGTTTTACTAGCACTGTGGGCAGATGCAATGTCTTGCTGGAAAAGGAAATTTGAATCTCTTGTCAGCATAGAGGAGAGTGAAGTGCTCTAAAATCTTCTGGTAAACAGCAAAGTTAACTGTGGACTTGGTAAAACATGGTGGACTGATGGGAGCATGACCTGATATCCCAAACAATCACAGACTGTGAGAACTGTCACACTGGACTTCAGACACCTTTGGTTCTGTGCCTCTAGGACCGACTCATTTTCATTTTGACTCATTGTCAGATGAACTGAAAAATCCTTCATTACCGCTTTCAAACTTAATTCTTGACCATCCACTCAAGGTTATGGTCATCCCTGTTACTCATGCACATTTTCTTACTGCATTTTCCCCTTCCAGATAACTTTGTATTAATATGCTTTGATGCAGCACTCTGCAAATAACCAGCCTTGTTGAGGTTGTCGATGGTCATCTTCTGGACAAATGTCAAGTCAGCAGTGTTCCCCATGAGTTATGGTTGCATGTGCTGAACAACAGGGAGATATACACCAAATTTCTACATTTTGAATAGGAATTTAGTCAAAAGTGAAGTGAAATATTCCAGTAATTTGCGATGCAATATATACCCATCCCAAGAGGTAATTCCATCAGTTTATCTTTGGCAGAAGTGCTCGGTTCTTTGTTTACCCAATGGGTGTGGCACAACGAAAAAGACTGCTTTGATTTGAGCATGTGGCAGAAACACAGCCAATCTCTCTTCTTTAGTCTTGTCATCTGTTTTTCACTCAAAATGCCACTGGGTTTCTTAATGAAAATGGCTTAAACATTCAGCTACTTCTCTTTATTCATCAATTTTAAGTTTACAATGTTTACAACACCTTTGTAATCATGTTTCTGTTTTTGTTATTGCCAATATACTATTGGGAAGCTACTTTTCTGAGCCCAGATAATCATAATAATAGATTTTGATGATTTTTTTGTGTAATTTAATATAATATAGTGCATTTTTAAATGTTGTAAAATACATATACGTTTTGGATTCTATTATGTGAATAATAGAGATAAAGGTCTGCACATTGATTTTTTTTTTTTCTGCTTTCTTTTATATATTCATGCATTATTGCAACATTTCAAGCTCTGTAGTCTTCCTCAGGCCCCCCACAGGAAAGAAAAAAAAGGATTCTATATATGGATCTGTAGTGAGATCATAAAAGCATCCTGCTCACCAACAATCACATGATTGAAAGAGCTAAAATTTAATATTCATATTGTCTTTACAGAAATAGTGAAAATGTTTTATTTCATGATGCTGCACACAAAACAGTGACATCAAGTAAAACTCGCACTTAGGGATTAACACAGTATTTTTCAAATAATTATAAGACTCTGTACAAAATGTTTTAGCATTATTTTTATGTCTTGCTTCTGTGTCAGACTTCTTTTGTACAGCAATGCTGAATAACCCATAAGTGCAAGAAACATGAATAATTTATGTCTGAGTGAAAATATTAACGATGGTTTCCTCCATACTGTATGTGCATACAACATTTCTTGGTTGTATTTTTACTAGGTTTTACAGAAATTAAAGGAACTATTTTGGCAAAAGTTGGTGTTCTACATATAGTCCCCCCCCAATGGAATATGACATTGTTACATGATCCAGAAGAATAGATTATACTCTTCTGAGTAGGGGTAGTAGGTATACCAGTATGAAAGTTAATACTTGTATAATGTTTTATCAAATTAGTTTCCCATATTGTGAATACTAAGATAAAAATTAAACACAACAGTAAGTGCTTACAACTCTCTTTAGTTTTATATATGGCTTTATTTACAGGCTAAAAACAAAGTTTAATTTTTTTTTGCTTTAATAGTGTTCCAGGCTTTTTATTTTAAGAGTAGTCCCATCTTTGTACAACTAATAGTAGAACACAAAATTTTAGGCTAACTGCATGTTTACGGTAGAGTATCCTAAAAATTATGTTGACACATAAGACAGCCTTGACTGATTAATAGAAATTAACAATTTTATTCTGAGAGAATGCTTCAAACAGCTGCTGTTCATGTTTCTAATGTACTTTGGCACAAAATACCTGTAAAGCGTATATTACAAACAAGCTTGTTTTCACACATTGTTTCTTTTGTCACATGTGGATAGAAAAATATGCCCTTTAAGTTACTGACTGTATGGAATGAATTTAAGTGAAACTATCAATACAATTTTCTTATTTCTATTGCTGAAATCCATTATTATACATATTGCTATCATTTTATTGCCAAGTCCCTATTATGATTGGCACTATTTATTCGTTTATTTTTAGATATTAATACTAGTGCATCTCCAAAATGTTTATATTATACAAAAAGCCATTTTTGTTTCAGTATTGATACTGTTTAAATAGTAATTTACTCAAATGCAAAATGAAAGTGTAATAAATTGAGGTTCTGGATGGTTAGAGCTAGGAGTTATATTGATCAACAGTGAAACCAAAAAAGCTTGAAATGTCACTGTGTAATGAATATCAAATTACATTTGACATTTTTAAATTATAAATACATATAAAGATATTCAAATTTTTTTGATGTGGTCCTATATATGATGGTTATTTCTTTTACTGGCCACTGCACAAAATACTGTTAATAGTTTATAAAGAATCCTTGACATTACATACGCTGTGTATTAAAAATTTTTTCACTGCCAGTTCAAGGTGGGTCCATGTATACTTAAACACTAATGTGACATTTAATGTTGCTCTGGATTGTCCATGGTCTGTCAGGCTGGTGTAAACCTTAAGGATGACTATCTTTCTACCATGAGATCACTCCCACACAATTCCATTGTCTTTTTACAGCTGTCTTGGCATGTCAGAGCTTGTCTGAAGTAGTCTTCTTGCATGGCGCTCTCTTACTCTCTCACAGCCACTCCTCCAGACAAACCCAGACACGTTGCTTCTGGACTGTTACATGACTTTTGCACCATGTTGCCTACAACACCCCACACACACTTTATTACTGTACTTCCGCAAATTACACCAACTTCCTGTTGTGCTATGTGTTTGGGGAAGCTGTTCCTCTCTGCACAGACCTCCAGAGAGGCCAGGCCAGCATGTGTGTCCTATTTTAAGCTGAGATCCCCTGGCCTCTGCAGCTATCCTCTGGGTCATCCATTCATGTTATCATCACGTATGCTTTTACTTTAAACTGCTGCAAGGCATTTAGCAACTTGGAACATGTCCATCCTCAACTTTGTGGGTTTTTGGCATTTATATCCAAGGCTGTCTTTATGTATTTCATTTGAGGTTAAATAAATTAATGGTTTTGATGACTTGTGGAATGGATTAAGATTTTTTTTAAAGACCAAACAATGCTTATGAACAAAATACAATATAGAACTGTTCAAAGTTATGTAATACTTAATCAATTAAAAAAATTAATATTAAACTTTTAAATAGTGGTCAAAATACATACAAATTAATATTTTATCAAGCTTTTTTTTTTTTGCTGAAGAGAGACTTGTAAGTGAAGATTTTAATTCATTAATTTCAAGTGAAATCACGTGAGCTCTGATATTTATAGGGAATGTTCAGTGGTTTGTGTTAGTAGTTCAGTGTTTGCTATAATTATATGTTGTCCATAGGGAGGCAGGTTAGTTGTGAGACAGATTAGAGCAGTGTGTCTGGTTTGTGCTGCTGGGCTCTTCTTAAGTTTTTAGTGTGTGAAAGATGGTTCCTGTCACTTGAGTAATTCTGTTTTTCTTCTCCCTCTTGTTTAGTTAAGGAACAGTCATTTGTGAGGTTTGGTCATATTTTCCAAAATGCATGCATTAAATTGTGTGCTTACATCAGTAGAACTGTCACAGTATTTTCCAAAATATATCACAACATTAGGATATTACATCACAATATTTAGTTTCAGTTTAGGCAGTGAGCCCCAAGTGTCCTGCTGTCTGATACTAATTGGACTGTTTTTGCTTTGAATACCGTTATGGTACTGACATGGTTACTTAATTAACAAGTTCTGTACCAAATTTCAGAATCTAATTAGGGGACTGATGAACATTAGTATGCATTTTCACCTATTTCAAAATCTACACTGGTGGTTGTCTAAATTGCATACATTAAACGTTGAGGTAGCAGAATTTAAATTCTTCCAAGTTAAGGTATTGATTATTGGGTAACGCTTTATAATAACTTTCATTAACAACTCATTAACTAATGATTGACTGATGATTAACTGTGAACAAATCATTAGTTCATGAGAATTTGAACATGAACAAATGTTTACAAATGACAGTTCATGTAGTTACTAAGGATTGTATTCATTTTTGCAAATGTTGACAAATCATTAGTAAATAATTTGTTAATCAAATTTCTAAATGAAAATTCTCATGAATTAATGATTTGTTCAGTTATTAATCATTAGTTAATGAGTTATTAATGAAAGTTATTATAAAGTGTTACTGATTATTGCAATTTTTTTAGTAATTCGCAGCTGTAATTTTCAATTGGTATTTCAATTGAACAATCAGAAGAACTGAGTTTTTATTTTTCTGCAACTAACGATTGAGCTCATAACTGGTTGTGGAGAAGTTCAGAATTGTGTCAGAATGACTGCAATTCTATGTTGCTGCAGTTTCTCACCACACCTTGGCACATTATTAGAGACCCATCACACTGTGTTAGTGCCAGCAGGTATTCATTGTGCGTTCTGGTTGTTCAAAGACTGGGGCATAAGTGTTGTTCTCAGTTTTCTTGTATAAAGTGAAGAAAAAGAGAAGTGATGTACTTATTTGTCTGTTTTTTTTTGTGCATGTATATGTAAGAAGTGGTCTACATCATTGTGGAATAACTGACATTTGTAAAGCCTAATTGTAAATCTCTAAGATGTATCCTGCCTTGAACATTGTAAGTGAGGGAAAATTTGCAGTTTGCTTGCTGCTTTGAGATAATTACAGTTGTCTTAACTGATCAGTAAACACATGGTACAAACAGCATAATATGCACATGCTCACATCAAGTTAAAGATTCTAATGCTGATTCAAGTTTCTTTATTGCATGCTCGGTATGTATTTGTGTGCCTAAAATTGGAAAAAAAGGCAGTACACCAGGCACTAGCTTTCATGTTTTAAAAAAGTATTTTGCCTTACACAGTTCAAGAATGGATGGAAGAATTTTTGCAAGATTACAGGGCATAATTAAGTGCTTTGGCCCACCAAGTTAAAAAGCCAAAAGCTTAGTAAGAGGCAGTAATGTTTGGAAAATGATGTGTTTCTTTGAAGAGATTGGGATCCTGCATATATTTTTGTACATAAATGCACATGTCTAACAGTTGGACTGGACATTAAACATGCTTGCCAGCTGTCTGTGTAATGGCCATTTTTTGCTATCATGTAGTCTGTTGTGATGGTTTCATCATATATAACACATACTTCAGTGTACACCAAGACATGCAGAAGTGGTTTGAGTTTCACAGAGTAACAAAACTATCAAAACATTTCAGTACTTAAATTTGGAGTTAAACTCCTTATATACAGGGGTTGGACAATGAAACTGGAAAACCTGTCATTTTAGTGTGGGAGGTTTCATGGCTAAATTGGACCAGTCTGGTGGCCAATCTTCATTAATTGCACATTGCACCAGTAAGAGCAGAGTGTGAAGGTTCAATTAGCAGGGTAAGAGCACAGTTTTGCTCAAAATATTACAATGCACCAATACACACAGCAAGACTGGTGAAAGATTGGTTTGATGAACATGAAAGTGAAGTTGAACATCTCCCATGGCCTGCACAGTCACCAGATCTAAATATTATTGAGCCACTTTGGGGTGTTTTGGAGGAGCGAATCAGGAAACGTTTTCCTCCACCAGCATCACGTAGTGACCTGGCCACTATCCTGCAAGAAGAATGGCTTAAAATCCCTCTGACCACTGTGCAGGACGTTGTATGTCATTCCCAAGATGAATTGACACTGTACTGGCCGCAAAAGGAGGCCCTACACCATACTAATATATTATTGTGGTCTAAAACCAGGTGTTTTAAACCCCTGTAGATTCATTACACACAGAGTGAACTATTTCAAGTGTTTTTTTCTTTTAATGTTAATGATTATGACCTACAGTTCATGAAAACTTGAATCAATATCTCAAAAATGTGATTATATCCAACCTACTATTATTATTTTTTAAATAAATTAATGTTGAACTACTGAAAAGTATGTACATTATGTACACTCAATACTTGATTGGGACTCCTTTTGCATGAATTAATGCATCAATGAGGTGTGGCATGGAGGCGAGATCAGCCAGTGGCACTGTTGAGATGTTCTGGAAGCACAGCTTGCTTTGATGGCGGCCTTCAGCTCGTCTGCATTGTTGGGTCCGGTGTCTCATCTTCCTCTTGACAATACACCATAGATTCTGTGTGCTTTAGTTCAGGCGATTTTGCTGGCCAGTCACAGGGATACTGTGGTTATTAAACCAGGTATTGGTACTTTTGGCAATGTGGGCAGGTGCCAAGTCCTGCTGGAAAATGAAATCAGCATCTCCATAAGGTTTGTCAGCAGAGGGGAACATGAAGTGCTCTAAAAATGTCCTGGTAGACTTTGCTGACTTTGGACTTGATATTACACAGTGGCTCCCCAAGCCATTACTGAAAGTACATTTTGCATTTAGTTTGGAAATCAAGGTCCCAGAAGAGTGGAGAGGCTCACAATCCAAGCTGCTTGAGGTCTAGTGTGAAGTTTCCACAGTCAGGTATGGTTTGGGGAGCCATGTCATCTGCTGGTGTTGGTCCACTGTTATAATCAAGTCCAAAGTCAGCTCAGCCATCTTCCAGGATGTTGTTAACAGGCCATAATCAGTGAAATAATCACATAAATAGATCACTCTGTGTTGAATTACTGAAATAATGTAACGTAATAGTAAATGTAATTTTTGATGATAAAGTTTTTTAGATGCTCCTGTACATCTCCCTGTAATATTTCTCCATTATATGGCATTCATTATGACTTTCACAATCATTTAGCATTATGTCGATCATGTCATTGGGGAGCTTTAGTGGTGCAAACTCCTGTTAACTGTGTAGTTACTGTAACAATAGCACGTCTGTCCACTTTTATGTGCTCACCTCACTGACTAACAATCTGTCCTCACACTGTGGTCATAGCAAGCAGGGCTGAGAGCACAGGACTACAATTGACACACTGTTTCTGAATAAGCACAGAGAGAACTGACATGTAAACAGATATCCCCCTTTTGACTCATGCTTATTCTGTCCATTGTGCTTGCCATCTTTTGACATAAAGAAAGCATTATACACTTTTAGATGTTTCTTTCCTGCTATTTTCCTTAAGAGCTTCTTTCTCCTTTCCCAGTATCCTTCCTCAGTCTTTTTGCCTGCTTTCTCTCCTTCCCTCTTTCACCCTCTTCCTCTGTCCCCTCCCTTCCTTTGTCTTCCTCTCTTCTTGTTAATGTAGTAGGAGTAAACCTGGTGATAGGTCTGTCCAAAAGGCATTACATAAGACTTTGCAGGGATATTATAAATAAACTGCAAACCCTTTTTACTGCTGATTACTGTTGTCTCCACTTTTTCTGTAGAGAATGCTTTTAACCAAAAAATGCCCCAAAAGAATTTGGTGATTTAATCATTTGTTCCCGTATTTGGTTTTGCAGGCACAGTCAGACTCTAAAGCCGGAGTGCGCTCCAACATGAACCGCAGCCGGAACTTACAGCCCACTACAGATGATCAGCCACACGTTGGAAATTACCGACTACTGAAGACCATAGGAAAGGGTAACTTTGCCAAGGTCAAACTTGCCCGACATGTCCTCACTGGGAAAGAGGTGAGGATCAATATATTATGACTGCTTTTACCCAAGATTAGGAACTGATTCGAAATAATTCACGTTAACATATAAATACGTGAACTCTGTTTTAATGCACCATTATTAAACAATCGCTGACTGGGAAGGAGTGGTGGTGATAACCAGAAGTCTGAAGTGTTGCATTTTTTAAGTTTTTACAAAATATATTTATAAATGCATTGGCTTATTTTGCAACAAAAAAAAGTTTGGACTTAAAATCCATTTTAACGTCTATGTAGAGTAGATGCAGACCACACTTGGAAAGTAGGATGAGAGAAAACTCTCAGATGCATGTTGTTAAGCAGTTGCTTTTCTTACTAAAATCTTTGATGTTTGTCTTTGTCATATAAGTGTATCACTTATCACTATATCATCATTGTGTGTGGGTTAGCTATTTGCATGGGAATAATGTTCAGGAGACAAGCACTGGGTATGCAAACACCATAAAAGCTAAGAAACACAAAACTTGGGGCACAGTAATAACCCAGTGATTTCTTACAAATCAGCAACAGCTTTTCTACAGGTTTTGTGAAGAGTCTGTCTGCTGATTACTGGAAGGGCTACAGAGTGAATGTTACCTTTCAGCTGCTGGGAGATAAACAACGCCTCACATTGGTGGTCAGTGTGAGTTGCTGATTGCAGATGGGGAGGAGCTGAGTAGAAAGCCTTCAAGCCAGACAGTATTACTTAGAGAAAATATTACTTACCTACGCTTTATATTTTAATGTCTTAAATTTTGTATTCCCTTCAGTTTGTGCTTGGGTTGTTGTAATGGGACATTCTAGCTAATGAGCATTAAGTGCTGTCGGCCCTGAAAACTGCACCCGGCTTGTTCTCACAAGATTATAATGACACATGTCATTGTGACAATCTGGAGGCCCAAACTTTGAGGTAGCTTTTGAGTTGTACAAGCCTTTAAACTTCAGTCAGTTGGCTGGCCCAGATTGGAGCTTCAAAAAATGCAAGACCCTTCTCACAGATAAAGTGTCACTCATTGAAATAAACAATGCAACTCACTGTCATGTAATTTAAAGATGCGTGTCATGGCACTGCTTTGAACTAGTTGTACATTTAGGGCATTACTAAAAGGACATTTAGTTTGTGCAATCAAATTATTTAAGTAAAAAAATCAATAAAAATATATAGTTAAAAAAAATATTTGCGCCTTGGACTTTTACCAAATTTGCACAGGACATGACTGAAGTGCCGTTAAGCAAGGGACCTAACCCCCAACTGCTCCCAAGGGTGGAACTGTGTACTTACTAGTGTGCATGTATGTTCACTGCAGGGATGGGATGAAAGCAGAGGTCAAATTTTACATGTGTAGCACTGTGGTGACGAAGTTGTATCTTGCTTCCTTACATTTATACTCTTAATGCTTTTGCTAAATGTTATTGTAGCTATTTCAGCATTTATGTAATCACCTGATAAGTTGTTTGAGTCGCAATTGATTATTCTGAACAGTATTATTTTTTTGCAATCTTAATTTTTGTACAGAGTTTGCACAGTTGTAAAAAATCTGGGAATTTGGTGTTTATCAGTTATGTTATATATTAAGCCAAATCAAAGAAAATAGAATTTATTGAAATGTCTTCTCCAATTTCTCAAAAATATCTTGGATAAACGATTTGTTAAATGGTGCTGTAAGCATTAATGTGAATACCCTCTATCAGTTAAGTTCTTATTACATAGCTTTTCGGGGGAACTCCTGGAAACTGATCTCTGCTGTGTCTGTGGTCACTTTTGAAGCTACAGAGTCTTTATGGCTAAAAAGCAAGACAGCTGGTCATTTAGTTTGGCCATGCTTGTGCTTAAATGGTTTCATACATTGAACAAAATGACCATTCAGGAGATATTTGACCATTAATGTTCAGCTAAAATTTAATGACTGACGGTCTTAGTTAGAATGTTTCTCTTGTAGGCATCGTCTGACATCAAAACACTGACTTCTGTTCTGAAAGACAAGTGCAGTTCTGCATAAACATTATAATTGTAAGAATGCATGTGAGTACATGGAATTCGGTGGTTACGTTTCACACTGTATTTTAGTTTAATTTTAGATGGAGAGAACACGGGAGAATAATGGCTCACTGGATTGTGCTTTGTAATAAGTTTTGGGTGACCGACATTTCAAAGAAAATGCACCAGTGATCTATTTCGTCCTTATTTACTGTTCTGTTAATTAGGTGTAGAGGCAGCCAATTACTCAGGTCAGATGCATTCACTCCCAGTAGAATTCACTGCTGACAGATTGGTGTGATTACAGTGCATTCATGTAGAGTCATGGCGCTTCCTCCACTGGCCATTTTGATGCATGGCGGTCCACTTAGCACAGCACACTTAACATTCAGTTCTTCTCCACTCAACTAAACTTGGATCCCATGGGCCTGCTAATGTGCGACTGCATGACTGCATGCTGTCTGACACCAACACACCACGTGACTGCACAGCAGAGCTTTAGAAGCAGAGAGAGGGAAAAGGAGAGGAACTTTGTGTGCGCATGTGCACTTATTGTTTGTTGCACGACTCTGTAATCTCTGTGTGGTGTGGTGAATTGTTTCCTGATGACATTGGATTGTGATCTACACTAGTAACAGTAAAGGCTGATGTCAGCCAACTGTCTGAGGTTTCTACTTTAAATCCTGCAGTTTCATAGATGTAAACTTCACTGCATCGTTACCATACTTAAGAATTTACATATGATCATTTACTCAAGATCTGCTTCTCTCTCTAGAGCCCAGACAAGTTTTTCCTCTCCATCTGACATTACGAGAATTTCTTTACTTATTTATCAACCGTCAGTGGTGTACACGGAAGTAACAGAGCTTCAAAATATGAACCACTGATGGATTTTGAATAGAGAATTATGTCTATGCTGAAAGTGATGCCTTCTCAGTTGACTTTACAACAAATTGAATGCACTGTTACCATTTGATGTTAAGACTAACTTAAAACTTTTCACAGGTGGCTGTGAAAATTATAGACAAGACTCAGCTCAACTCCTCCAGTCTCCAAAAGGTGAGGTAGTCTTTAGTGTTTGATGTTTGACATTTGATCTCTGCATTTTTTGACATTACATTTGTAGTTTAGTGAAGAATACATTTCTTAAACTTACTAAAGGACTTCAGAAGTGGTGTCTCCACATCCACAAGTAAAGACTTCCATACTTCTCTTACTCATTCTGAAAACACTTTTATTATGTGGGGAGGCAGTTAATTATGGGAAATTAGAATCAAATGCTTCCTGTGGTGAAGGGCTGGTTTGAAACTTGGGGTGGACTCCTTGCCGTGTACATAAACACAAATATATGATATGATGTACCTGCTGCACATCAAGCACCAGCTTCTGTCTCTTTCCAGCTATTTCGGGAAGTGAGGATCATGAAGCTGTTGAATCACCCAAATATTGGTAAGCTTCTCTTGCCTTAAGTCGCTCTGCTTGAATTTCTGGTTGTATTTCTTTGGCTGGACCTGTATTAGAGTTTTGTTGTTTCATCATTTTCTTCCATGTGTCAGTTTTTTTCTGTGTCAAATCTCATCAGAATCAGGTTTTGTACAGGTGCTTGAAATCCTGGAAAATTCTTGAATTTTAACATTGTTTTCCAGGCCTGGAAAGTGCTGGAATTTTGGAGAAAGTGCTTGAAAATGCTTGAAATTCTAACTGCTTTTACTTTACAATAAATAACTATCTGATTTAAATAAGTTCACTTAAAGAAAAAATTGCAGAGCATAAAATTAAAAAAACTTCGCTCGCGCCTCCACGTATGGCTGAATATTTTTGTTTGACCTGGCAACCCTGGCCGGTGATAACAGCAGTAACATGACGGGAGGCTGTGTTAGCTAGCCTTCTAGCGTATGTATGCGCACCGCCAGCTGGTGGTTTCGCAGGCTTATTTTTACAAAGCATGGTGTGATAAAATGTGGTAACGCTAGTTTTGTATGTCAGTTACAGCACGACCATTAATGGCATACGCAGTGAACATAACGAAAATTGTCTAGCATCCATCAACATTACTCTGCAAAATGTACTATTGCATTTAGCCAACGTGAGTAAATCAGAGTACAGTATACAGTTAGAGTTGTCATCAGCTAGTTATCTATACTACAGTAGACAAATGTACAGAACTCTGAAAAAGTATTCATTCCCCTTTAACTTTTCCACACGTTACACCTACAAACTTAAGTGTATTTTTTAGGATTTAGTGTAGTAAGCCAATGCAAAGTAGCTAGTAATTGTGAACTGAGAGGAAATTATAGATTTTTCCACAATTTTTAAATATATACAAATCTGGAAAGTGTATTGTGCATTAATATTCAGCCCTCTGTACTCTGATACCCCTAAATTAAATTCAGTGTCACCTGTTTGCAAGAGACTGTACATACATCTTGGCATATGAGAAGTAAATGACTTTAAAGGAGAACTCGTGTGAAATGGGCTTTGGGTGTAGTGAAACATAAGTACGAACTTAAGTAGCCCACCTCTGTTCACTCCCAGCATTACAAAATACGGGGCTTTTAGCCAATGCTCCCAACAGGCCAACAATGCTAGCGATAGGGGCATCGCGTTTGTACTTATCATGTTTTACTACACTCCAAGTCTAACACCTTAATCTTAATGATAAATGTATTGAGAATAAACATTGTAAATAACACTTTCCTCCTGTTTTTAATTACATTTAGGAAAGAAGTATCAAAATCTGATGAAGACATAAACATAAAACCATCTCTTGCAGTGTGACAAAAAGCAAAACAATAATTTTGAGTATATGTCTGTATAAATGCTCTCAACTCACCCCCAGATTTGACACACTGCAGTAACTGCTCAATCACATGAATAAGATAAACATGCGGTGAAGAACATTGGCATTTAAATTGTGTGAAACTGTCACCAATAAATCCATAGTTCCTGCTATTTACTTAGAAGTATTTTTTTTCTCAGTAGCATAGTCGCTGTGAAGTGTGGAGAATAGTTTTGCGATATATATATATATATATATATATTATTTATTTATTTATTTTATTTATTTTATTTATTTATTATCACAGAATTGCAGTTCTGAGATCAGTTATCATTAATTTACCACAGCTGAAAGGTGCTGGAAAAACTTGAAAATGGGCCTTGAAAGTGCTTGAAAAGTGGTAGAATTTTACCTTGTAAAAGGTGTACGAACCCTGCAGAATACCTATTGTTGAAATTAAGAGCGTTTAGAAAATGTCATGGCTCCAGTAATATTATCAAATTTATATTTCTTTTTAAGTTTTTATTTGACTGATTGATTTAACTTTATTCCCGTGTTCTCATTTTTCTTCTTTTCTATGTAGTGAAATTATTTGAAGTGATAGAGACGGAGAAGACCCTTTACCTGGTTATGGAGTATGCCAGCGGAGGTCAGAGCTCTCCTTCATCTCTCCCTCTATGTCACTACTTCATCTTGTCCATCATCTCGTGATGAAATACAGTACACAGAACTATCCAGTCTGTCCATCAGCAGAGATGAATGGTCCCTTTCCTGTTTTAAATATATATCCCAGGTATACTCCGTGTTTCTAGTTCCTGTGTTAAGTGGAGCTCCAGACCAGATGCTCAGGTGGTGGCTCTTGCTGCAGTGCTCTGCAGTGAAACTAGCACTTTTAGCTCTTTGTCTGTCTTCATGCTGTCTGGGAGTCACTCTTTGGAATAGATTTTTGCCTATTTCTGATTCTTCTTTTTCTCTTACTACTTACTCTACAGGAGAGGTGTTTGATTATCTTGTTGCCCATGGCAGAATGAAAGAAAAGGAAGCCAGAGCTAAATTCAGACAGGTGAAAATCTTAGGCTTGAGTACATTTCTAGACTACAACTTCTGTAAACCATATATTACTTTTACTAAAGTAGATGTTAGTTTTCTGATTCTGTTTTTCATTTGTAAACAGATTGTGTCAGCAGTGCAGTACTGTCATCAGAAGTGTATCGTTCATAGAGACCTAAAGGTAAGTGTTTTAATGTGTAGCTCTCTGACAAAATCAATTTATCATCAAGAAAATAGCATATTTTTAAAGTTTAAGAGTAATGACTATTGGCTTCTTTGTCTGCCCAGGCTGAAAACCTGCTCTTGGATGCAGACATGAACATTAAGATAGCTGACTTTGGCTTTAGTAATGAGTTCACACTGGGCAACAAGCTGGACACATTTTGTGGCAGCCCTCCCTATGCAGCTCCAGAACTCTTCCAGGGGAAGAAGTATGACGGTCCAGAAGTGGATGTGTGGAGTTTGGGAGTCATTCTGTACACACTGGTCAGTGGCTCTTTGCCATTTGATGGACAGAACCTAAAGGTGAGGATGAAAAAATGAGTAAGATATCTGTTGATCACAAAACGAAGGATCTAAATGGCCTTTTTTAACTTGTTTTGCAGGAGCTACGTGAACGAGTTTTACGAGGGAAGTACAGAATCCCTTTCTATATGTCCACAGACTGTGAGAACTTGTTGAAGAAATTCCTTATTCTCAACCCAACCAAGAGAGGCAGCCTTGAGGTTAATACTGACACAATAATATTAATCATTACCACCACTGCTGATTTAACTGTATGTGTATGCTGTATACACTTAAATTCATTGGGTAATTAAAAATAACCAAATAGCTTGAATAACCTATGCTACAGTCTTCTCATTACCACATCATAGAAATATTTTTTTGAAGCTGTAATCTAGTTGCTATTTTCTTGTAGGAGGTACCCCACTTTTAGGGTGTTTTCACACTAGTTCTGAATACTTGAGTCTGTACCCAGAACTAATTCTGGGCTCGTTTGGGGGATCGACTTCATTATTGCTGGTTAGCATTCAAGTATTTTATCCAAATGTTTTTAATTTTTCTACATATAGGCTTGCAAAATGGTAGGAAGAAGTTTCATCCATTTGCTTCTTTTTTATTGTTTTGTTTGGATATGAACACTCAAGTGGCAAGGAACAGCACATTTAGGATGCATGGCAGGGACTTAAATCCAGGAGCACCTGTAAACAAGGAGTTGATTTTGGAAAAAAAACAAAGGAAAAGATTTGGCTTTCTCTGTCATCACAAAACTTGTAAAGGGAAGTTTCCTGATAAGTTGAAGCAGTCAGGTTACAAAATGAACCAGTCATTCTACCCCACATGCAGCACTGGGAGCAGATAGCTTTCACACTTGTGGGCTGCACCAGAGTTCGCTGGAAGTAAAACTCACAAAACCAGTAAAAACCAGAGATCAGGGTTTCTCCCAGTCTCAAAAATCTTTCACACTTGACCAAATGTACCAAATTCACAGTCAAGCATACCTGGGTCTAAAAAAGCTCTAGTGTGAACACGCCCTTAGATGGTCCAGTACTTCTTCCTATGTCTGTTCTCTGCTTATGTCTAGCAGCAGATCATGCGGGACCGGTGGATGAATGTGGGCTATGATGAGGAGGAACTGAAGCCTTACGTTGAGCCCCAGCCTGACTACAAGGACCCCAAGAGGACAGGTCAGCACCCCAGCAGTGCAGGGGGTTGGAAGAGAGGTGGGGCAGACATCTGGTGCCAGTGGCCTGGGGAACTGGGGAGGGGCAGAGGGTTGGAGAAAAAAAGAGAAGTATATTGCTTTAGATACTTGATGCTGGCATGACACCTTACAGGTTCAGTTTTGAAGATATTTTCTATTGAACCAGTAAACTCTTTTCTTTGAAATCTGTTTTAGCATCCATCTGCTTATTTTCTTTTTTACCTGAATGTATGTGTGCTGTACTTGTTTTACAGCCACTCTTATGTAGACTTAATCAAAAACAAGCATGCAGAGTTGACTGTTGATTGAATGTGTTCTATTCTAACCTCGCTAGAGATCATGCTGCAGATGGGATACTCTCAAGATGAGATACATGATTCTCTAGTCAGCCAGAAATATGATGAAGTCATGGCAACGTACCTGTTACTGGACTATAGGAATTCAGAGGTATAAGATAAATGTTTTGCTTGCTAGAATTCTCATTTTTGAATGCGCTATTGGAGCAAATGCTCTGAAATGCCTCAAATAAACTCTAAAACAGAGGTGTCGAACTCCGGGCCTGGAGGGCTGTATTCCTGCAGAGTTTGGCTATTTCTCTGGTCTGACCCTACAATTAAACCTGCTCATTACCTGCTGAGCTGAATCAGGTGTGTTTGATCAGGAAGTTCACAAAACTCTGCAGGAATTCGGCCCTCCAGGATTGGACTTTGACACGTGCTCTAAAATATTCAAATGAAAATAAACTCTTAATATCTCACTATATTTTCTCATTTTTCTCACTCAGCTGGACGAACTGTCGATGTTGAAACCCCGCCCAAGTGTTGACCTCACTAACAATGCACAGTCACCTTCCCACAAGGTTCAGCGTAGTACCTCCAATCAAAAGTCCCACAGATCTACAGATCAAAGTAAGACACATTTAGCTCATCAGAGAAGTTTTGAATTCTTCAGCTGTCTATTCCCTGCTTATTTTTGTAATTTTTTTTACTCTTTTGTGTGTTCTCTTCACTTGCTGTAGGTTCATCTGCCTCGTCCAAGCGCTCTCAGGGGGATAGCAAATACATGGTTGAAGACTACGGGAGGAAAAGCTCAGGCAGCTCTGCTAAAGTTCCCCCAAGTCCTCTGGTTACTGGCGACCGCAAGAAAACCCCAACTCCTTCCACTGTGAGTTCACAACTTCTGGTGTTTAGTGTAGTTGGGGTGTCTGTAGTGCTCAATGTGGTAATTTGTAATGTATAAATACTCTTAATTGTCAGAAGGGTTATGTGTACGGGGTTGAGATTTGTGATGTGATATGAGCAAATTTTGTGCATAAATGATTATAGCCAGGTCATACTACAAACTCAACAAAGTACATACAAGTGTACTGGAAATATGTTTGCTTTTGAATGTGCAGGTGTGTTAAATTTGGAGTGTGTCATATAAGAATAGAACATGCTAGTATGTGTTAAGTTGATGGCATGATTTATAGAATGCTAAGGTCACCACCTCCAAAATGGAAAGTTTAACAATTTTATTTAAAAATGTATTGACATGATGTGTAGCTACACCCACAACAGTCATGGTGATTTCCTTTTTGCTATACAGAACAGCATCCTCTCCACTGGTACAAGCCGTGGGAGGAATTCCCCCGTCCCTGAGAGAGCTACTCTGGGTGTGCAGAACGGCAAAGACAGGTACGCATGCACACGTCTACATTAGTGAGGAATAGAACAAACGCAGCCTTATTTACAGTGGAAAATTTGTTCAGTCTGGTGGACAAGGTGTTAAATTGCATGTGCATCATATATTGTGTGGAATATGTGGACTGCAGTGTTTGCAGTCGAGTGACAAGCTGCTCTTGACCTAGTCTGTCTGCCACCGTGCCAGCATGGGAAACATAATCCCGTTATGTACACACACGCATTTGGCCTCGCGCTTCAGCGCAGCATGAGGCTGAAATCTGGCCTGCAGGATTTGCGGCACCTTTGGGAGTTAGGAGCATTAAAATGCTAGAGACCAAGTGTCCTCTAAAGCACCCTTTGCTGCTGCATTGTAATATATTAAAACTGAATTTACAATTTTTTCGAAATTACTGCAAGAAAACCTGCATTATGCTGCCGTTCTTGGCTGTAGGTACTGGAAATGGTATTACAGGCATTTTACATTTGCTAGTCTGAAATGGTAACACTAATCATACCAGACAGCACTCAATGAATGAGTGCATTTTAAGCCTGCATTCTGGCTACCTTTGTATCTTGTGTTTGAAATATTTTGTGAAATACCTGTACTTGTCTCAGTTGAGGATGGTCCATTTGTGAGTTCAGTGTGCAGTGTTCAGTTTGCATGAACATCTGATAATAGATCTGCCATTTGCAGCAAATTTCTAACTTCCTTGGTGGCTGGGAGTGTTGTGATGGCAAGCTGTTACAAAGCCAAGCATTTTAGACACACCGACACACATTCAGGTATTACACAGATTGATCCTGATATGCACAACTCTGGCATAATCTGAGCTTACTGATGCTTACAGTTTCTCTTGCCAAGTCAGAGAGAAAGGAAAGAGCAGAAGTGGCAGCATAGGTTGAGATCTATAGAGCTGGCAGAATGCTGAAAGGGAGAAAATGTCATTTGGGCAAGTGTGCTAATGTCACAGAGTGGCATTCTGCTGAGTACACTGGCCATTCCCACGACACAGTTTCACACACCCTACACTGGATAAATAATTAATTTGCTCATTAGTTTGGTTTGGTCTGATACTTGGACTTATGATGTGTTGCCACATTTGTGAGAACGTTCAAACCTGTCTTTAACATGAGTTCATGCCTGGTATGTTTTGTAGTCCTCACTACACTTTCATTTGTTCTTGACTGTTGTGTACACACACACACACACACACACACTTGCATAAATATACAAATTCTGCTTTTAGTTCAGTGCTCTCTTTTCCGCTGTCTGTGGGTTTTACCTCTCTTAAGCTTCTTGTTGCTTTTTATATGCAATTCATGCTGTTTTGCATTGTACTAGTGATCACATTATCATCCATTTAACCTGATTTACCTTTTTTAATGAATAACTGGAACACTGAAGTGTTCACATTGTTTGATTTATATTTCTGGTGCTTTGCATATAGTGTATTTGCTTTGCTTAGATAATGCAAGCTTGTCTTCATTTTGACAGTCTCTAAATTCCTTGGTGAGTAATATTTCCAACCAAACTAAGAGCCTGTTGAAGACCACCCTGCATTATTAGTTCTGTTATGCAATATGCTAGAGTTGTATGTTAGAGTTTGTGGTCCTGTACCCCTCCATCCTTCCATCAACCAGCAATCATTCCTCCATCAACTCTATCTAACCTGTGCATTTCACAATCCACTCCCGCCCCCTACCCGGGGGGGTTTGAGGAGAGGGTTGTTGTGGATGTTTTTCCCCAGCTTGAGCACCCCGGGATCCCGCGCTTCTACTGCCTCAGCAGCTGCTGTCCTAACTACTTCTTCCTCCTCCCGCCCCCGTCACCACAAGTCCCTGTCCACCTCGGCCCACCCCAACCCCCCAGACCTCCATGCACATCGGCCCAGGCAAGTGGCACTTCAGCCCACACTTTGGGCAAGAAGCAATGAGCTGATCTGGCAAAGACCTTATTCCCAGTCAGCCATGGTGGGAAAGGAGGGATATTTACATTTATGGCATTTGGCAGATGCTCTTATCCAGAGCGATGTACAAAAGTGCTTTGTTTCCATTAAGAGAATTATCTCAACTAGTGCAGACGGAAGTCTTCACAGGCTTCTCTTCAGTGGATATTTAAGTTTTCATTTAAATTTTTGAGATTAGTTTAAATTGAGATTCTTGTTGAGTGGTGTCATTTATCGTATTTATAATAACAGGTCTCGTCATGTTGACACTGCTGTATAGACCTCCATCTTCTGAACTTATCCCTCCATAACTTAGCCTTTTCTACTTCCCATCATTACTGCTCCATGCTATCTGATATTTGCTCACCCAAACCAGATGTAACAGTAGCACACAAATCTAGAACTATGTTTATAAGTTTATGCAAAGCTCTTATCTAGAGCAAGTGGTTACAGAAGAAGGTGAATATAGCGTTTGAAGTCTTGCCTAAGGACGTGATGTGCTGGGATTGAACCCCAGTCTGCAGTGTAGGAGGCAGAACGTTAAACTATTCCAACCATTGCTACTTCCCTCCCCACATCACACTTATAAATAGGATTGTTGTGATCCAGTCCAGTGGATTGGTACTGTTGCTGATCCCAGTATGATTTAATGCATTGGAATTGTCTGTATTATAAACATAATGGAGTTATGATACTTTATTATATTTACATCACCATTTTAGATTTGCCATTGGTTGTATGTTAGCTAAATTTTGTACTTCAGGCTCACTATCAGTTAATGCTCGATATTAAAGGCTGGGAGTGGATCAAAAAAGCTTGATCAGGACAATCCTACTTGTGAAAGAAAAGCCAATAATAATATTGAATTAGTATGAAAGCACATCTTCCATTCATTCCTGATGAATTGTGCATGTGTGGTGTGAAGTTTGTTCTGAAACTAGACTGCTCTAGTGCATGATTTTACTCTCATCTCACGCACTTGTCATTGCCTGCTGTAATGTCTTCAGCTCAGAAATGGGGTTGCAGTCTACTGTTTCTCTTAGCTGAGGCTGCATCACTTCTATGCACTTTTTTTCTTGGTTTATGACTGGTCTGGTCCCATGTGAATACTGCCTGACTAGAGACACCAAATGTATTGTTTACAATTGATCTTATTCAAGTTGCATTAACCTTCCCATACCTGTATTACTGTAGTACCTACAGCTAAGTCAACTTCAGTGTCCAGTTCCTTTGTTTTTGTCCTCTAACAGCCATGTAATGTCACAGCTGTGCATGCTAACCAACAGGTTTTCTCTAATCCTTGAATTTAAGGCAAACCAGCACAATTATATAGTTTTCTTCTGTTAATGGAATGTAACTGCCTTGAATGATCACTAAAATGCATGCGTATTTCATTTAAGAAGGCATATATAACAGAACAAGAATCCCATTGCAAATGTCCACAAATTTGTGGTCTTTGCAAATTATTTAGGCAGATTCCTAAGAGAATAAACTAATGAAGATTGTGAGTGGTTTGAACATGGTGAGTGGAGTTTTGCCAGTGGCTGGTCACAAGGCATTAAATCGCTGGCTTGGCTCATGAAGCCATGTCTCAGAAACCCTGTCTTCCAGGATTACACTTGGATTTGAGAGTATGCCCCAGATTGCATGAATGTATTTATTCCAGCAGAATTAACATTCAGTCTTAAATTAAACCTAAATAAGGTTATTTTATATGTAAAGCATGCCTGTCATGTAAAATACTGTTGATGAAAGCCTTTGAAGGTTGGTGACCCTTTCAAAAAAGAATTCGGAAGGAACATCATTTAGAAAATGTATTATAAGACTGAACAGACTAGCAGCTAAATGGAGGGACATTGACTTTGAACACTTCTGTTGGACATTTTGGAATGAGAGACTTCCTCCTCAGAGCAATTTAAAAATGCCTGATTCCCAAAGCATTTTGCATAGGGATTTAAATTCTGCATTAATCGAGGGATGGCACTGTTTCAGCTGCCCAGATTGTGGCTTAGATTACTGATTTATGTTCTTGTTATAGTCATCTATGTTGTGTGCCATTCGTAAAAAAAAAAAACAAAAAAAAAAATGTTTGAATGATCCATAGGTACTAGTAGATTATGCTTGATAGTAGAAAATGCAAGTTGTGTAGTAATGGCATCATTGATAAGATTACTGTTTGTGTTGCTTTGTTAAATTGAGAGGGATCAATGAACAAAGTCTTCTGAAATAATGCTCTATGTTAAAAACGTTCAAATCTAAACAGTTATAAACAGATGTGTCTCTGGTACACCAGCTGCTAGGCTTGTGTGATATGAATTCTTGCCCTGAACGCAACTTTCAATTGTAATAAAATCAAAGTTAAAGATTTGATTAGAATAGAAACTGACACCCAACAATTAAACCTAAAGCTATTTAGTAGTGCTGCTGCAGGTTACTGGTTTAAAAATCACGGACATCATGTTCACCATGTTTCCTTGAGAGGCTTCAGTATATTAAATGGAAAATCTCAGATAGTAATCTTAAAGCTCCTACTCCTACTTACACTGTAGGTTACATCTAAACCAATGTTTAACTGTAGTGAATACCAGTGCTAATACTCTCTACATTGGCGGCTGCTGCTGCTGCTTTCGTTTGCTGTGGCATCAAGCTCATCCTGAGGCTCTAGCGTCAGCAGCTGTAGTGAGTTATAACTGTCTCAAAAATTAGTCTTTCATTTTTAAGTTGAGGCAGCATTTAACATTTAATCATAACCAGGCATTTGCAATCCTTTTAGCAACTATTGTAGATTAATTGTACGGTTATTTAGCCACCAGTGGATGAGTTTATAACAAGGTTGAGGTGCATGTTTCAGAAGGAAAAATTTATTAAATCACCTAACCCAAAAGTAAAATCTTGTACGTAATGATTTATAGTGTTTTAATTAATGAGTAAATTGACAGGCTTGCACAATTACTAACATATAGTTTTTGTCACTTGGTTCATTTTGCTGAACTGTGATTGGATGGTGATGGGCTAACAACTTCTGAGTGTGTGAGAGAAACATTTGAAAGTAAACTAGCTGTTGGGGAGAAAATTAGCTGTGAATGATACAATATAAACAGAATTCATGTCAGTGCATTTGGGGCAGTGCACTATTATATGCGATGATTAGATTGTTCTGGAGTAGATAAATACTCTTTTGGAAATGGCTGGCAGTGTATTATTTCTGTGAAATGGGACACCTTTGAAGTAGTGCCAGTAAAAGAAAAATGGTTTAATCATCATTCTGTATCAGTGCTCTAGGAGCTTTCACTGATGACCATAACAACCATAGTAAATATCATTTAGTTGATGAGATTTGTGATAGGGTAGTCTACTTCAGTAGCCAGTAGCAAATGTGCAGAAATGGTTGGTTTTGTGATACGTATCATACAAGCCTATCGGCTGCATTCTTTCTACATAAGAGCAAATTTTAATTTCCCACCTACTTTTTTTTTATTAATTAATGAAAGAATTGACATTTTTCCAATATCATTACAATTAGTGGAATACACACTTAAAAATAGTTTTGTTATCAGTGGAAGAAACAAAGATAAAGCACGATAATTGCAGTTCTTTCACCTCTAGTGAGATGTTCTTCCAGAACACATAAGTCACATTTTATAACTATACTTGCTATTCTATTCTAATAAAATAAGAACTGCCTGGAAGTTGAACTTGACCTTCAGTCTGCATCAGTCTAATAGAAAAGTCATTTGGCTATTTAAAATTGTTGTACTCCTTTTCAGAAACACAGAAAACTTTGTTCAAATATTCCTCTTCATTTATCAAGACAGTTTTAATTGTGTATATTTTAATGTTTAGAGTTTTAGGAATGTAGAATTTGAATTATTTGTGTATGAGTCCATTTTAATCTTTCTGCTTAACAAATGTTCATTAAAATATATATATATATATATATATATATATATATATATAGCACCGGTCCACAGAGAGTTCCAGTGGTGTCTCCTTCAACTCACAACATAAGCAGTTCCACGGTAGCAGACCGTACCAACTTCCCCAGAGGGGTGACGAGCAGAAGTACTATCCATGCAGTCACACGAGTCCAGCATACCCCAGCCTTTAATGGACCTCCGGCTTCACCGTCCCTGTCCCATGGGAACAGCCAGGTTCGCCGTCCTGGTACAGGCATTTTCAGTAAATTCACCTCCAAATTTGTACGCAGGTGAGTGCAAAACCTTTGAAACAAACTCAAGTCTGTGACCTCTATCTTTAGTAGATAATTCATTAGGTTAAAAAAATATACTGTCTTGAGTATGAGGTTTTTATATCGTCTTGGGTATTAGGTGATTTTTGGTAAAAGCATATGGCACTTAGAAGAGCATTCCAAAGCAAATCATCCATTTTAACCTGTATTTTAAAAGCAATGTGAAGCCAAGCAACACCTTGTACTTGGTTATGACAAAACAAGCTGGTCAGGAAAGTCAGTCTTGCCTTTAGTTAGAAAGTTCAAAGTCTGAGAACTATCAGGCATCCTCAACTGATGTGAGGTAAGTTCCAATCTTGGTTTTAGTTTGGAATTGTATTCAACATAGTCACAATACCTGAATTTTGACTTGGGTACCAATTCTAAGTGTAGTACCACACTACCCAAGTAAATGTTCTGGCTATAAACTGTTTTTAATGCCAAATTTTTATTTGATGGAACAAAGATACATTTCCAAATTGTTAGTTTAACTAATCTTTTTTGTGTAATCTCTAACAAATACAGAACTCTGAAATTGTCAGCAATTACAGTGATAAATTAAGTGATTATTTGTATTAAAGCTTTGAAATGTAGAACATGAACTTGATTTTAAAAAAATTATTACATTTTTAGATCCTTTCAGTTGTTAGAGCAGCTATAGTATGTGCCTGACCTTAATTCCTTTTATCACCTCATGCCCAATGTCACAAAAGTGTTAACTCATTGCTTGCTTAATTTTTCAGCTATAAAAGGCACAAGGCTAAATCCCCCCATGGATATTTCCGCAATAAAGAATCACAAATAGTAAAGTGTGTGCAATGCTTCTTCTAAAATTTTGACATTAATGTGTGTGCTGTTGTGATGTTTGACACATAAGAAGATGTACTTTAAACCACACCCATTTGGCCTGTTGACTCTCTACAGTCCTCCCCTTTTTCAGGACGAGCTGGTTTGGAGCGGCACAGATATCTCTGGCTTAAGATCAGGGCCCTAAAATGAAGGGCCATTGCAACAGGGATGGGTTTCAATGTGAGAAATGATGGACCTAATTATGGACCCCTTTTGATTAATCTAATTAATCTTGTAATAAAGCAACATGTCCAGGCTTTATTCTATGTTCTTAATTGGCCCCACATAACTCTAATCATCATAACTTCATTTACCAAAATGACTTCATTATTCTGTTCTGTGCCCTCCAGCTAACACTAAGTGCTCTCCACACTGCTCAGGCCATGCTGTCTCTCAGTAACTTGTTTTCCTGACAGGCCACTTGGGCGTATTTAATCTCTCTACTTTTTTTGCAAATTTTAAAGTTTTTTCCACACGTTTGAGAACATACTTTTCCCCCTTTTTTTCTTCCCCACTTTTTGTTTCTTATAGAAATCTCTCATTCAGATTCCCCAGAAGGTAGGCAATAACACTACCCTTAAGTCATCCAAAAGACATTCTTTTTGTGCTCTATCTTCCTTTGTTCTGTGATCTTTCGTCTTGGTCCAAGGGATTTCTTAGTAAATATAGGCTGTACATCTCTCCATGGTTTTGCCTTTTGCTAATATCCAGCCTCCATTGCCCACTTTCTCATTCGCCAGCTCTCTCTTCCTCCATTTCCTTCTTTTCCTCTGCCTGTAAATAACTCTGCTCCCTTTCTGCTCACATCCCCCTCTCCTTTTGTCTGGGCTTGTGATCAGTGTTTGTTTTGCCTCAAACCTTGTAAATGGTCTCCTTGTGCTGAAGTCTGTGCTGTTTGTCTCACACATCTCCTACAATGCAGTTAAGTTATACTATGACTGACTACTGAAGGTCATAGATGCCTCAGATTCATATAAACTCTGAAACTTGACAAACCTGATGGGCACATTATGACTTGGTAGGTTTATATATTCATCTGAGGTGAGGTAAATCAACATTTCAGTTCACTGTAAAACGGTATCTAAGTATGCTTAGAATGTAGGCAGGATCTTGAAAGGTCTTGTAAATGGGGAAAAAATGCTTGAATGTAATACGTTTTGACCAATGCTGGGTATTTTACACCCAGAGATTGTATAAATTCCATCTACCAATTCACAACTCATTTGGATAAATATAGGGGGTGTAGTATATTCAAATCTCAAAAAATAATGTAATAACAAATAGTTTTTTATTCAATTTTTTAAAAATATAAAAAAAAATTAACTCTCTGTAGTCAGCTCTCCCATTAGTGGCATATTAAGGAAATTCTGCAAAAATACTTATGTAACACTGATTTTATCCTAGATACAAAACTAAACATACCCCGGAAACCTTACCAGAAATTATGGTGTTCATGAACAAAAAAAAGGCCCCTTTACACCCAGGACCTCTCACCTGATTATTCACACCTATTTCATAAATATTCAATGTAGGGTCAGTGGCTGAGGAAAACGCAGTCCCGCCTCACAATTTTTAAGCTTTAGAAATAAAACCACATACAATCTCTAAAAACATGACCAGTGTGTAGCCAACACACTATTCAGTTCAGAGCTCAAAAGTCTTGGCTTGAAATGTTTCAAGTGTTTTTTCACAATATACCAGCACCTCTAAAATAGGTTTTTGGAAGGCCTAAGTTTAGAGCACATTTAATCAAAATATAGATGAATGATGGTCTTAATATTTTGCCACTGTTGCTGAATTTGTGCTGAACAAAAGCCTGTGTTAAAAACACATGACTAACAAAATAAAGCCTGTGTAACAAAAATGTGTAAGTAAAAAAAAAAAAAAAAAAAAAAATTTTAGATGGATGTAATTAGTAAAAAAAAATTTAAGGCAGACTACATCAGAGTGTCTGAAATACCCGCAGACTCCAGGGGGTTAATACTCATTACAGGTAAAATAGTATTTCAAGCCTTTTTTCTTTTAACTGTTGATCAGCATGGCTTACAGCTCATGAAAATCAGAAATCCATAATCTCACATTTCAAGTTTGAGTAAATTGCTTTCAGACAGTATGAATAATGTGCATTTCTTGTGCTACAACTGCCACATTCCTAATACCAAGCCTCTCTTTAATCAGAGATGACATCAGACATGTTTTTCCTGGACTAAGGAGAAAATGAACTGGAATGTTGCTCGGTTACTCTGGTTCAGAGTACTCTTTCCTGGTAAAAGTAAAGTTTGCATTTCATTTGAAAATCAAGGTTCTAGAGTCTGGAGGATGAGTGGAGAGACACAGAAACAAAGCTGTCTTGTGTGAAGTTTCCATGATCTGTGATGGTTTGGGGTGGCATGTTATCCGCTGGTGGTCCACTATGTTTTATCAAGTCCCAAGTCAACACAGTCATCTACCAGGAGATTTAAGAGCTTCATGCTTCCACCTGATGACGAGGTTTATGGAGATGCCCACAGTGCCAAAACTACTACCAAATTATTTGCTGAAAATATTACTGTGCTTGGTTGGCCTATCAGCGCATCAGCTATAAGCCATACTGATCAACATTGAAACAAAAAATGTCAGTGTATGCTTAATGAATATAAAATGAGTTTGTTGTATGTAAGCAATGCCTGGAAATGCACCTTATTTTAATACTTCCATGTTCATAATGGGGCCCTTAACAGCAGTATGTTAGACTTTAGAATAACACAGGGAAGTTTTCCAGATCTGTTTCAACTGGTTTCTTGGCATTAGAAAAAAAAAACACTAAACAAAAGCTCTGGTTTACAGACACTAGCCACAAGCTAAAACGATGACTCAAAACTACAACATTGGCTGAAACGATCCATATTGTTTACCAATGCAGTACAGTGTTACAGTATGATGTGATGTATTGTTACACCTTATTAATTAAGGCCATCTGAGTGCACACAGGTTAGCAGGGCGGTGATGGGGTGTAGGCTCTGCTTAAATACCAGAGCTTTCAATGACAAGTCTTGTCTTCTTTTTGCATATGATCTGTTACTGAAATATTCCATTGGCTGCACTAAACCACCTTGGGGTGCTAATAGGCTGCTTTTGCCTGTGTTGGGTTTGTCTTTGAGGTGGGCTTGCAGATTTGGGTGTACTTTCTGTGCTCCTTGCTGAGTTATTGTCCACACTGAATATGTCTGTGGCTCTGTATGGATGGCGGGAGAAAAGCACAATAAGCATTAGCAATTTGTTGTGTAAACACACATTGTTTTATGGATCACCGATGTTTTAAATGTAGTGTTTTAATTATGTAGTGGTAATTTACTGGTGTTCTAATTTTACAGGTATTTTAATAGTACTTGATTTAAGCTGTTTTTAGCATTTGGGATGCATAATCAGAATCGTACCAGTTATAAACCACCCACATCGTTTTGTCATCTGTTATAAACACGACCATTATTTAGTCTGTCTTTACAATTTATAAATGTTTAAGTACCAGCGTCAGCATATGCACACGAAAAATCAGTTATCAGCTCAGAATTCCCATAACTGTGCATCCCTAGTTAGTATGAGTGGTAATATTCTTTAAAGGTGGGCTATATGACTACCATTTAGTATATTGCTATAGGGATTATCACAATACAATTTTCACAGTACATAACTGTATATAATACAGGATATCGTTGATAGATTGTACATAACCTCTGACTAACTGCATGAACACCTGAAACAATTTTTAGTGTTGTTTAATTGGATTTAGCAAGAAATGATGCTAGAGTAGCAGAGGCAAGGTCTGCAATTACCCAATGTATAAGAAATAGTGAAGCAAAAAAAAAAAAGAATGGGCCGATTGAAAATCTTTTGTTAAGAAGAAGGGAAACGAAAAATCAAGAGACTTTAAAAAAACACCAGAGGGGGTGTTTCAAACATTTTAGATGCTTTAGAGGAGAAAATCCTTCTAAAGCAACCGCTTGTCCATACATTCTCCTTATGTGTACAGCTTTACATTATTGTAAAGATAACCTTAATGTCAAATGCGTTGAAACCTTTTAATTGATATGTAATTGCAGTAACTAAAAAATAATCTTAAAGTTTGATGCATTTAGATGTTTACCTTGTACACTTAGAGACTAAGACAAGTGTTAAGCTATTGTAGGCTTAAGAAAACATTTAAGAACATACTTTTTAAGAATACTAGTTCTTAGCCATGATACAAAAATTAATTTTTTTTAACTTCATTCATAAGAATTTTCTTTTCTTGGGAATAATTCTAAGTTCAAGAGATTGAGATCAAATTCTAAAGGCTGGAGAGTTTGTGAGGAGGAATATACCTACACTAAGTGATTGAGGGACTAATGCCATGCTTTCTGTTTTCTGCTTCCTCCATTTTCTACTGTTGTGTCTTAAGATACTGGAAGTGGTCATTTTTATTAGACAGATGTGTTCCCTCTTTAATTCTGTTGATTTCAGAGACTTAATGTCTGTTTTTGTAAAAAAAAAAAAAAAAAAAAAAAAAAAT
>BRDA01012879.1:14909-65271 GCA_036984385.1 Crenuchus spilurus | reverse complement strand
AGACACGCAAACACACTAAATATGACCAGTAAGCCATGCAACAAACACTTAAATAATTAATATTCAGTGAAGCTGAAGTTAACTTCTTATACCTAGGAATTTTATTTTAATGATCCTTGTCCACCTTAAAATGTGCAGCAGTTACATTCAGGCTTCTTATGTGTCTGAATGTAACTGCTGCACCATTTAAACTGGACAAGGATCATTAAAATAAAATTCTTAGGTATAAGAAGTTAACTTCAGCTTCACTGAATATTAATTATTTAAGTGTTTGTTGCATGGCTTACTGGTCATATTTAGTGTGTTTGCGTGTCTCTTGAACCTGATGTGGCACATAATTAAGAGGTGCTGCTCTTCTTTTTAAAGTTATTGATCCACAGAGTTTGGGCTCTACACTCACTGGTCACTTTGTCACATACACAGTTGTATGCATTCGGTGTCCATTTGTGAAAGTGCATTTACTGATTTACTCTTCTCGCACACGTGTTGGCTACTGTTTCTGTGTCAGACAGGTCTGTGGGTTCTGACTTTTTTATTTTTGTCTCTCACTACAGCCACAACTTTCCGCAGTGATGTCCTTTTTTGTTATTTACTCTCTTCACTCAACAGCGCTCTCAGCTAATGTTCTCTCTTCTTTTTGTATGAGACAGAGATGTGTGATGAAACCTGCTCATAAAACCGGGGAAACCCAGCCATGTAAGTATCAGATGGACTAAGCAACCTTGGCTGTTTTCCCAGACCTAGAAAAAGCCTAAGCCTAGTTCAAGGTTTCAACATTACCACTGCAGTTTATTCTGTGATCCATGTCTAAGAAACTGGTCACGTGTAGGGCTGAGCCACAATGAAATCTGAATGATTCACTGACACAATGTTTTCAGTAGACGTGCAGTTTACACAGTTCTGTTTGGTGGACTAAATTAGCCTCATAGGTCCAGTCTTGGCCAGTCTGCTGTGTTTGGAGTAAGGGGAAAGTTCACTCAATGTATTTTGTGTCGGAGTCACCATGTGAATACATATGTCAGTACGTCAAACTGTCCTGGGGCTTCTTCACAGCCCAGGACATCCTGCTTTTCTTGGTTAAGATGGTGCTCCTGTGTTGGATCAAGATCTTACTTTTGCCATTGAAAGATTCACTTAAAATATCATTTTAATGATATTTGTGTTTGCACAATTCAATTTGTTTGGCACCATTAGCTTCATAGATCCAGTTCAAAACTAAACAAGCAAGCTTCAGATCAAAGGTCTTCGCCAATCTGCTGTTTAAATGAATTAATGTGAATCTGGCAAAACCACTGCTTTGATTTACAATATTCTGCTTTGTCCTCAGTTGCCATGAGTGGCGACCTGAATGTACCAATGGGATCCTCAACTGCCGGGATGTCTGACAGGCTCCAGGATGGAGGTGGGATGGACTACAGGGACTGGGTCCGCCGAAGCTATCTGGAACTGGTCACCTCCAATCATCACTCGGTCCAGGCCCTGTCCTGGAGGAAGCTCTACCTGAGCAGGGCCAAGCTCAAAGCCTCCAGCCGTACATCAGCCTTGCTCTCTGGCTTTGCCATGGTCAGTCATATGCTGGGAATAGATGTTTTTATGGAAGAAGAACAGTTGTTGAGCTTAAACTTTTTGTAGCACAAATTAGTCACTTTTGCATTAGTTTAGTAAAGATTAAAGTATTAATTGGTTTTTAAAAACATAAGTTTTTAGCCCCTGTTAAACATTTGTAATCCCTCATAAGAACATTTGTTGATTTGCGATCCTGACAGGTGGCCATGGTGGAGGTACAGCTGGAGATGCAGTACAGCTACCCACGCGTGCTCCTCATCGCCTTCAGTGTGTGCACAACAGTGCTGGTGGCCGTGCACCTCTTTGCACTTCTTATCAGCACCTGCATCCTGCCCAACGTGGAGGCGGTCAGCAACATCCATAACCTCAATTCTGTCTCCGAGTCGCCACATGAACGGATGCACCAGTACATCGAGCTGGCCTGGGGCTTCTCCACAGCTTTAGGCATCCTTCTATTCTTGGCTGAGGTGGTGCTCCTCTGCTGGATCAAGTTTTTGCCAGTGGACTCGGGGGCTCCTCTGAAGCTGAACTGCACCGGCCCTGCAGCCCCTCAGCCTGGGCACAGTGGTTGGCAGGCAGCACTGGCCTCCACCATTATCATGGTGCCTGTGGGCCTCATTTTTGTGATCTTCACCATCCACTTTTACCGTTCGTTGGTGAGGCACAAGACGGAGCGCCACCATCAGGAGATTGAAGAACTGCACAAGATCAAGGTGCAGCTGGATGGCCATGAGAGAGGTTTACAGGCTGTGTGAGCTTTTCATATTCAGGAGTTTTGCCTTTTTTTCTTTTCCTGTGGCATCATTCTTCACACCATCAAGCGCCTAGGTTCACAGCCTTTAACGTTCGCTCCTCATGGAAGCCAGTTCCTGTGTGTGTGCTTTTAAATGAGGAATACATAATGTTTTGCCATTATTTATCACATGCAATGGTCTGGACAGTATCTTATTCTGCCTTGTGTAGAAGTGGACACAAGACGCCTTACAGGAAAAACAGGCATGTTTACAGAATTTTGCATCAAGGGCTATTTTTCCCTTTTTGTTTAGTTGGAGTCGAGGTTTTTCAAATGCTTTTCACATTTGTGCTATCTTCTATCTTCTGCCTCTCCAACCAGATAATGTTACACTATGCTTTAGCCTTTTTATCCTTTTTGGAGCTGGTTGGTATTTGGAGTAGTGTATAATAGTGTGCCAAAATTTGTCAGAGAATTGACAAAAACAATGGCAAGAATGCAGAAGTCTGGGTTACACTAATAACAAACTATTTAGGCTCATTGCCAAAGTAAATGAGTCAGATATGCAATGATTATAAATCACTGGTGTGTATCTAAGCTTCCACTTGGTGGTGAAAAATTAGTTCTTTACTTACCTTTTTTTATACGGAAGAGTCAAAATACATAATGCAAACATTGTATATAACCCTGTAAATGAAGGATGAGAACCGAGGGCTGGAGTTAATCACAGTTTGCTGATTTCTGTGCTCTGTCACAAGTTAATTAAGGATTTAAGCTGAATCAGATGAATTTAAACAGGAAATTCTCCAAACTGTGCAGGAATCTGTCCCTCCGTGTTCTTCTCCCCTGCTGTAAATGATCACTGTTACAGTCCTTGTTCATTATTTGTGTATCCTCGAATGACCAGTTAACAGCAAGAAATGTCTTAAACAAGCTTTTCATTAACTAGCCATTTACAGCTCTGTATAGTAGTGTACATTCTTAGTGTTGTAATGTCAGTCCGAGTTTTGCATCGACATACTATTAACATTTATAGACAAATAGAGTTATAGTCAAGTAGGGTTTTAGCCCATTTGCTTACACACCCCACCCACTTAGTGCGGTCTTGTTGTGTTACGAGAGTTTTACTGTGAGGGGACATATGTGCTCAGAATAAATAGGGTCAAACTCGGTGTTCAGAGAGTATGCACTTTAAACGGGCACAATTATGAAACTGCCTACTTCAGAGATGCAAGTGAACCTAATGGATCTGCTTCATGAACTGTATAATACAGCAATTTGAGTGGGTAGAGTTTGCCAGGCTCCACATGCTTCCTCTGAAAACCTTTAAATAAATCTAACACACTGTTTATATAATAGGAAGATGTGAGGATGACATTCCAAAAAATGACCAAGAACTGCCTGCCTTATTACAAAGACATGAAACTGCAATTAGTGTGTCGTTCATTGAATGATGGCTTATACTGATGAATTAGAAGTGGCGGTTTGGTAGTTTAAGGTACTTTTGTGAAGCAAGAATTACCACGTTGGTTTAATTTTTGCCATCAAGTGTACAAGTCTTGCTTGAGTGCATCTCTGTTATTGCATAACCTTGTATCTTTGGTGTTGTGTAGGAAAAGGAACAGGCCTCATTCACCAATAGCTTCTCAAGTGTTTTCTTAAATTTGTTGTTAAATATTATTGTCATTTAAATCCTGTAATATTATAAAACTGAGGAATTGAAACTCATTAGCAACTGTGTTTGCACAAACATGTCAGCACTCAAAGGTTTAGCTGTGCTCTCGAGTGAGCATTGAATTTAACAGAAGAAATTTTACACGCCTCTAAAACGAAAACATCTTTGTGAAAACGCCATACGTGAGTTTTTAGAAGACATTTCTTGTTAAGAATTGTTAGTGAGTTCTAACCATTAATGTATGATGTTGTAGCTGAAATTTAATTGGAAGTAATGTCAGTGGTTCATTTGTCATGAACCTTTATGCATTTTGGTGTAAAGAAAAATCAAAAATGGAGAATGATGCAGGGTTTTGTTATGACAGTGATGACAGAAATACTTTCTTCCTTCACATGTCTGGCCAGCTCTGTTGTGCTCTGTGATGTATTGCTTCACTGTTCTATTTAACAAACCCCCATTCAGATTCTAAGCTGGTATCATTTTAAAATTTTCATGCACCACAGATTGATTATTTGGGAGATGATCTTATCTGAGGCCGTGCATACATGTGAGCGCAGTGTACACTGTACTGTTTGCTTTAAGAATGAGCTTTAACTCAAACCACCATGTGCAATTCCGTCAACTTGGTGCCAGTGGCCCACAAGAGGAAACTGACCAAACTGAAGTCCTTGCATATTGAAGGGACGTGGACTTCACAAAAAGCACTCCAGCCTTTACATGAAATGTGCCACATGACATGGTGACATCACAAAACAAGCAATGGACATCCTTAGAAAGCTGATAGTTTATTCTTCTGCACAATATGTAACCAAATGTTATGAAAATTTTGTGGGGTGGCATGTGCTTTTCATACCCTGTCTGTGTACTTGTATGTTAATTTATGCCAAATAAAACACCTTATTTTGTTTACGTTCAAGCCTTATACCAAAGAATGTTCTCTATTGTGGTGTGAATGAAATGTACACAAATTTAAAAGTAGTTGACTAATGACTTTAGGTTGTGTGAGATATACTGTTATCTATAAAAATGGATAAAGATGTGACATCTTGAACTTGAAACCTGATGTTTGTCTAAACGTTTGAGCAGCAGGACTGCAAGAGGAACGTTTTCTAAATTAGATTCTTGTGAAGTGTAATGTTCTACCATACATATTTTGTATTTCAGTGTAATAATTATATCAGCATGTTATTCATACTCCATTTCACCTCAATCACTATAGCAGGTAAATTGTCATATCAGCACTATTAAGCCTTAGATGATGGGATTTAAAGACGGTGATGACGTTCAGAGGCAGCTCAGCTTTGGCCAGATTTCCCATTGAACTGTGTTCATGCAACAGCTGAGGCTGGCATGTCCGCAAGTAAACGGACAGCTGGTGAAGTGGAAACGCTTGCGATGACCATGCATGAAAAACTCCCACCTCCTTGAAAACCCAACTGAATGTAAAATGCTAATCTTCCTTTCCAGCTCAAGATGTGCCATTTAGGTCTGTTATGGATGGAGTAGAGAAATCAAATGCAAAGCTGCCCAATCCTGGTCCTGGAGATCTACCACCCTGGATAGTTCAGATCCAACACACTTGGGTCTCATATTCAAATGATCCCGAAAGCCTACATGACCTGGATCAGGTGTGTTAGATTAAGGTTGGAGCTCAAATCTACAGGGTGGGAGATTTCCAGGACTAGGATTGGGCATCAATGGTCTAAGTAGGTCTTTGTTGGTTAATTGGTTGCTCAGCCAATGAAGACTTGATCAGTCAGGTCAAAATGTCTGTACTGTGACTTTTTTTTGTCATTTCAGTTTCATTAATTAGCTTATCCAATGACTATCCAAATCATTACCTAGCCAGGTGAAGCCCAGCAACTCTTGAAAGAGCTTAACTTGAACAGGTGTGTCTCTTCTTTAAAAGGAACTGATGTGAGCGTTGTTATCTTACAAAAAGGTTTAGAAGGTTGTGCCACTTTTAAACACGGCTGCAGTGTTGATGCAGGCTGGCCTGAATGTGTTGTGCAGGTAATCTTCACAAAGGGTTTTGAGTATTCCTGTGCTGTTTGAGGTTGTAAACAATGTCTGGAACCATTTCTCAACTCGGTCTGTATTTGCATTTTAAACAAATCTGGCCATGCACTTCAGCGCTTGCTTTGCATACAGTGCAAATCCTGTTACTTAATATAAGGAAACTATGTTTACGAAGGCTGGCAGCTATGATGAGTGAACAGTTTCACCTGACTTGGTATTGTTGCCACGTAGTGACTCTGGCCAAGGTCTGATTGGGTTTAATCTTCTCTCTGAGCTGTGTATCGGGACCAAACCAGCCTTGCTAACATGCTGTGGTCTTCAGGCTCGTTCTGATTGGTGACTACCCTTTTATAATGTAAAAGTAATGTGTGGCAGGATGCATTTGGAAATCTGTTGACTGAGCCTGCTGTATCCACTCTTCTGGAAAACAGCATCACAAGTGAAGCTACTTGAGCTCACTGGCTACTTAATTAGGTGCACATGCCTTGCCCATCTTCTCTACACTGACCCTATAGGTGCACTTTTTTTATTTCTGTGGACAATGTTTTTCGGCACGCTTGCTTCAATGCTCAGGGTCACCACAGAGCAGTTATCCTTGTTCTCTGCACTGTGATCACAATCAGACTGTAGAGCTGCTGGAGACTTGACACTTGACTCGCTTTCCACTCTTGGATATTTATCTTGTTGGTCCATCTTGTAGATGTAAAGTAAGACAGAAGCTCATCTGATGCTGCAGTGTGTTGGTCAGTCCTTCACTGGTCCTCACAGGATGCTGGATAGTTTTGGTTGGTGCACTGTTCACTCCAGCAGTGACTGAGGGGTTTTAAAAACCTCTACTGTGTCCAGTCTGCTTGTACCAGCACATATCCATGTCACTGCAGTGAGAATGAGCCACCATCTAATGAAACACCTGCCATGTGGATCATTGAACAGGGTGAAGGGAGGCTAACAAAGTATACAGCGAAATGGCTGGACTACAGTCCGTAACTACAAAGTGCACCTATATGCTGAGTGGAGCTGATAAAACTGACAGATGTGTACCCAATGAAGCTGCAAGGTTACATTTCTTGTTTTAGGCAATGCTAAATTTTCTATTCCAAGTTGCATTAGCATTGTAGCTCCCATAATAAGCAATGTTAGGAGACCAATCTTGGCACATAGGTACATTTGGGAACTAAAATAATGCAGCATTTCCTGTAAAACTAACTAGAATGCATTTCTTAATGTTCCAGGGTCTGCCAGTGGGAGTATTGAACAAACATGGATTTCAGGGGCAGCCCCTTGGGAACCTTGCACTGAACTTCCGGCTACAGTGGGGTCATGGATATGGGAACAAGCATTTTGCTCTGTTCTATGTTTAGCCTCAGGCTGATAAGTTTTGCAGCTCAGTGAACCTTCCACGTAATGTTCTTTTTAAAAAGTTGGATGAAATGGAGGGGATACCCACCGTGCCTGAAGATCGAATGTTCCCCATGTACTGCAGTAAGCTGAGCATGGTGTAATGGTCACGTGGACACCTTTTTTTGCTATATTTATCTTGCGACAACACACAAAATGAAGTGAGGCTTGGTATAACTTTAGCTGTTCAGAGATTTGCATTTAATCCAAGCTGTATTGAACTCTCAACAGCAGCGTTAAGCAGGGTTAACCTCGTAATTGGACTGTCTAGTTTGAGAGATTTAAATGTTTTATCTTGATGTTGGCACTGTAGTTTGTTTTCAGTGAAGGCCATTCTTAACCACTTGACTTTCCCAGCGCTTTCTGTGGAATGCTCTCCAGAACTGTCAGTGTTTGGGTTTTATCTAAATCTCTTGTGCCTGCTAAATCCTAAAATGGCATCAAGCTTGACTGGTGGGGGGGGGGACTGGTATTCCAATTTCCAAATCCCCCATGTGAGTGATGAAGGCTGGGGACTATTTCCCCTAAGAGTATTGTAATCTCATCTTGGTGGCCTTTGTGCTATGACATTTGAGGCAACTTGAGGCATTTAATGCTTTTACAATTATTTTTAATTCAAAATAACAAATGGCATTTTCTTAATTCCAATAAAATCATTAACAGTCACGTGTTATTAAAGGTCTGCTTGTACATATGTACTGCCTATAGAGCTTCATTCAAACTGGACACTTGATGTCTGCAGCGCACATTTCCAGGATCAAGACCCTTTAACACATTTTTGTGCAATTAGCAAAAGGGAATAAAAAATAAAAATTGGAGAAGAGGAATGTAATGGCACAGAACTACACTAGAACTCACATTTGAAATCATACAATAAACTGGTCACATGTTCACCACCAGATGGTTTAACTGGCCATAATCTTGAAGGAATATTGGTTGTTTTTGTCCAAACTGATCCCCATCTGTCACATTTGAGGCCTATGGCTGAACAACATGCTCAGTAACTCTTTTCCCTGTGCTTGTAAGAGGGCAGTAAACCTATTGGACTGAAAGGAAGCCAGTGGGCAAATGCTTCCAATCATTTAAACATGTATTTTTGAACAGCGGTTTCTGAAAAAGGTCTCACAAACTAGTTCAATCTGTAATCAAGCTGTAATTTGTTTATTCAGAAACTAGTGTTCACAGATAAGAATTTGTCCTGACCATTATCAGTGTAGTGATGTGGGTGGAGTCTTCACAGAATTCTACCTGCCTGTGTTTGGATACTAAGAAGTCTTGTGACATGAAAACTACTTTTTCAGTGTTGCTCAGACATCAAGTTTAAAATGTCACCTTTTCCATGACCATCTCATTCTACACCCTGTAGTGCTATTGTAACTGGACTTCTGAATTGGCGTTATAGCCTTGCATATAAAACATTTGGCAACTGTCCACGTCTGAGGCTATATTCATGGCTAAATCCAGATAGACATGTTTACGGTTAAAGTCCATATGTACAGGTTGTCTCTCAAATCAGGTGTTTGTAACTGGTGTGACACAAATTCCAGGTGGGTGCTGTCTCTAGTATGTGACAGATGAAGATCAGGATGAAAAAGCTTGAATATTCCTTTATGATGGCTTTACCATATGTTGTGAGATCTCAAGTGCTTCACATAAGCTTAAGTCACAAAACCAGTTTTGTTCTAGCCCTCTGGTGAATAGATCTTGATTAGGTGCTGCAATTCAGAAGGATAACCTGTTAGGGGGCATCTGTGGTTGGCCTTGATGTACATATATATGCACCTATAGCAGAAAACATAGCCTGAAGTAGCCAGAGCAGTGTCATTTGTGCGCACTTTCCTGCAGAGTGGGCAGACTTTGCTGTGTATGGGTGAAGCACCCCAGTCCTCCAGGTGAAGGGGGGGTGGAGGTGTGGGCAGAGATGTGAGAGACTTTATGGTGCTCTGGTTCTCTGATGAATACCACCACTCTAGAAACTGAAGGAAGAACACGCCCAGAGAAAGACTGGTGGAAAGGGATACAGCCACACCTCCAACCACTGTGGAAATCATTCGCTGAAGCTTCTCTCCAAAGCTGTGGAGGGAAAAATAAAGTAGTTTAATTACAATTCTTTAAGAATTAACCAATTTATCAAGAAATCCAATTAATCCCAAAGGGTTCACATTTTTTCTTGAAACTGTATTTGTGAACGATAATTACTGTTATATTATTTTATTCATGTGTATTGGTAAAATCAGCATAAATCCTGGACTGTATACTGAATGAAAAAATATCCCACACAAAGTCAGTGCTGCAGGCTGTAATTCTGAAATGACTTGAATATTTTATGCTCACCTTAGGTGGGAGATCAGGGCAGGGCCTTTAGGCTTGAGATCCAAACCGCGAATGTCATGAGCTGTGAGATAGGACAGTTGAACCCCTGCCAGCCATAGCAAGGGTGTGTGTGTCCGTGTTTTGCCAAAAATGTACAACAACTGATGACAAAATGTCCAGCCATCCCACGCCATGCATATGTAAGGATAGGCAGCCAGGAAAGCCCTGTATATTTTCTGGGTGAGAGACTGTGGTAAGCGTATGGAGAAATCATCCTCATCTCTTTGGCGAGCGAGGATCTTCTCCAGCTTGGTCCGCAGATAAGGGAGGAGGGCCAGAAGCAGAAGGGAACGAAGGTGCTGCCTATGGCGGAGGCCTTGGTGGGCTGGTCGAGAGCTGTCTGCACCAACTCGCTTCAGGCCATAGAAGTTTTCAGAAAAAGATGCGCTGGTGCGCGACAAGAAATGGTGCTGTAAAAGCATGTCCAGGATAGTGTAGATCTCATCAAAATTCCTCCACAAGATTCCGTACTGACCAGGATTGGATTCAGCGAGGACCTACAGTGTATATACATAATGCACACAGGTTAGTTTACTACTGGTGTTAAAAACCAGGAGGTCAGACTACATAAGTTTACATGCATATAATTATGTGCTTCTGTATGTATCTGGCATATGGATACAGGGCAAAATACACGTCCCTGATTTTATACATCAGTGTTTTTGTTTAATTTATTATTAAATACAATAACAATGACAATAATAATAATAATTATAATGATTATTGAATTCTAATTCATTTACATCTAAAATATCATGTAATTATCACACTGATGATGAAGAGATTTTGCATCAACTATGATACAGTTGACAGGTTAAGGCACAAAAAACTGGGACTATAAAATGTATGAAATATTTATAATATATGGTTTATAAAATACTACTTTAAAATTTGTATTTGTCTAACTCATCTGTGTAGTATATATTTAGATCTCGGAATATATGTAACACAAAATATTGAAAATCAAACAGAACTTCACTTTAGTATCAAAAATACTATTGAAGAATAATACTAGAGTGATCGTATTGAACCTGAGAGAGTCAGTATTGTTACAGCTCTAAAGGAGTCAAGCAAAAACAGCCTTAATATAACTGCTTCTGCATTTTAGATTAGATTAGATTAGATTCAACGTTGTCATTGTGCAGAGTACAGGTACAGAGACAATGAAATGCAGTTAGCATCAAACCAGAGTGCAGTGTACAGTGTTATTTACAAAAAGTGCAGTAAGTAATCAATGAGATGGTGGTACAGTGAGTTGCAGAAATTAATATGTCTATTGCAAATAAATAACATATACATTAAGAGAGTGCATATATGAGGTAGCAGATATAAAGTGTATGAACAGTGCTGAGGTGCAAGGATGCAGTTAAGTGTTAGTGCAATGGTATAGTATGTACAGTATATGTGAGGTAGCAGATATGAAGTATATGAACAGCACAGATATGAAGTATACTAGCATGAACAGAGGTGCAAGGATGTATTTTAAGTGGCAGTGCAAATATATAGTTCGAGTTAAAGTGGCGGTGCATTTAAGGTGGAACATAAAGACTGATTAAGTAAACTTTCAAGCTGGTCCTGGTAGAATTACCTTAACGGCGTGATGCAGTGCAGGTCTGACGGCACTCATCAACGAGTCCTGAGATAAAACCTCAAACACAGACGGTCTGTCTTCAGCTGCTGCTGTCGTCAGATGTGCTCCTCTCTCTGCCATTGTGGGCAATTTTAGGTCTCTTACCTTGCGTAACAAAATAAACGCTTAATAAAAGAAAACTCTTAAGCGTCTTGCAGCACACGCAGACTTATTATATTTACACTATTCTGTGCATAATACAGTAAAACTGTGAACCATATTTTCGAGCACGTAGTATGTCAATAACGCCGCGGTGCGACCCTACAATCGGTCCGTGTTTTCCAAGCGTTCCCAACTTTCCGTTCCGGATCCATCTTCTCCACAGCTGTGTCAGTGAAAGTGACCAACAGCAGCGGCTCACTGCAGCTCCGTTTATCCAGTTTACCTTCAATTTTACCTCAGTTTCTCTACCTAAGGTGAGGCTTTGTGTGTCTTTATCTGACTGTCTGTGTGGTTACTGTTGAGGCCGGTTTGCTGGTCATTTTAATAGTAATTTAATCGTGGCCGCTACGTTAGCTCTTTAGCTCGCCGTTAGCATAGCAGGCTACCGTTTAAACGGTCACACCCATATAATACTTACCGCCCATTGAACAATACATGTATTTACTTTACCTCAGTCAGTTTATTGGCTTTCTATGTGTTTTTGAATAACATTAAATTGTATAAACTGCGCTGACAGAGATTTTGTAAATGCTCCAACATCTGGCTTTGATGGCTAACGTCTCACCGGCCTTCTGAGTGTTTTGACGAGGAGGTTTAGATCATGTTCCATTAAAACGCCAGTTAAATGGACAACCATACCAAAGTGTTAGTTTAAAGAAATATTTCTGTTTTTTGTCTGCCTCTTATTATAACTAATATATATATATATATATATATATATATATATATATATATATATATATAGATATATATATAGATATATAGATATATATATAGATATATAGATATATATATATATAGATATATAGATATATATATAGATATATATATAGATATATAGATATATATATAGATATATATATAGATATATAGATATATATATAGATATATATATATAGATATATATATATATAGATATAGATATATATAGATATATATAGATGTAGTAAATGTGCCATGACTGTATCCGTAGCCACAAACATGACTATTTTCGTCACTTTAGACCTGAGAGTTGTTACTTTTTCTGTATTTTAATGCACGAACATGAAACAGGCTTTTCTGACTAGTTAGACTCTTTAGATGAGACGTCTATTCACTTGTGAAATTTGCACTAACTGTTAAAGAGGAAGTTCACATTATTTCACATTTGAGCACAGTTTACTCCTCTATGTTGATATGTCAAACATTTGGTGACATCTTTTTTTATATTTTATTTGAAAAATCAAACGCATTAATACTGCAGTCAAGGGCTGCCATGATACCAGAATTTAGATTTTGATACCGATGCCAATTGTATCAATAGTGAATAAAACAAATCAGTGATATAAACTAAAACACTCATTGTTTTTAACACCAAATGTTTATTGGATAGAACTCATTTTTATATTTGTACAAATAAAATGTATTTTATAAATGTCTAAAATATAGTTCAAATACAGTGTTACATTGTTGCAACCTATTTGTCTTAGAAATGATTGAAAGTTAGACTACAGTACTGATGGGCAAATTTAAGTGTTGAAACATTTCAATACTTTAGATTCTTGGTACAACTCTACTACAGAAACACTGATTTGTGTGTGCTGATTTGTGCTCTTGATATAGAAGAGTGAACACTGTTTATTTGGTTATTGCTGCTTTATGTTTGTCTTAACAAATCAGTTATCAAACATGGTTGATTTCATTTGTATTTAATTTGTATTCAGATGTAATATATATTCCCCTTTAATGAAGTATTGCTTTAATGTTCTCTGCAGTGAAATTGAAGACCAACCAGAATGACAGACTCAAAGTATTTCACCACAAACAAAAAAGGTTTGTTTGACACATCTGATGTGAAATGCATAGAATTGTTCATCCCGTCAACGTATTCTTCCTTAACAAATTCTATACCTGGTACTTCTTTCAGGAGAGATATTTGAGCTGAAAGCAGAATTGAACAATGAGAAAAAGGAGAAGAGAAAGGAAGCGGTGAAAAAGGTCATCGCTGCCATGACTGTAGGCAAGGATGTCAGGTAGGATTGTTTATTGAATGCCATTGATTTAGCACAGGCTAAGGGTCAAGTTCAAGTCAGTAGTCTGTGAAACATTTGCTTAGATTATGTTACTATGGCATGGTGATGACATGGATGATTTTAACACAAGCAACTCTTTTCTTTCCTCTTTGTAGCTCTTTGTTTCCTGATGTTGTGAACTGTATGCAGACTGATAACCTTGAGCTGAAGAAATTAGTCTATCTGTATCTGATGAACTATGCCAAGAGTCAGCCTGACATGGCCATTATGGCTGTCAACAGCTTTGTCAAGGCAAGTGCTTCCACTGGTATAAATGAGTAGATCCTGACGTGTTTATTATGTTTACTTCAATTATTACAAATATCCTGTGGTAACATTTCATAGCACTACAATAAGAAAGTGTATATATTTCCATATATATGTTTGTTATAAGAACAATTGCAATAACATTTGTCATTTTAATTTTTTTTTGCCTAATTCAGGATTGTGAGGATCCTAATCCACTCATTCGAGCCCTGGCTGTGCGTACTATGGGCTGCATTCGTGTGGACAAGATTACCGAGTACCTGTGTGAGCCTCTGAGGAAGTGCCTGAAGGATGAGGACCCATATGTGAGGAAGACAGCTGCCGTGTGCGTAGCCAAGCTGCATGACATCAATGCTCAGATGGTGGAGGACCAGGGCTTCCTGGATTCTCTCCGGGACCTCATTGCTGACTCCAACCCAATGGTTTGTAGCACTGATCTAGTTATGCTGAATTAAAGACTTGGGTTCTACATTTTTGCAGATTGTCAGACTTAATCAACCTTGAAATTGATATCACATTATATTAAACTTATAGTTTAGAGCCAGGCCCATATAGAGATTGGCTGATGATATTGGCCAATAATTGAGCGACTCTGAGTTTATTGGCTGTCTCATCATCAGGATTTGTGATCTTTCAATAATGGGACAAAATCTTAAAACAGTTGTACCACTGGGAACCTAACGTAAATTGCCCACTGTTTAATCACATGATTGCAATACAGGCAGAATCTGTGTTGCATTTAGCATAATAATAACATGTTTTAACACAGGTCAACCCCCAGTTAATGGTGAGTGATATAACGGTGTTAAAGTGAATACTTTACATTGTGCATGTAATGTTGTCTCATGATATCGATTTTACCATTACCATGGATAATGTGAAGCTGTTCCAAAAACCTGTCTATCCCTACACAATAGTATATTAGACCGAATGCCTCATACCGTTTTTAACGTATAGTTTAAATTCAAGCTCAGAGTTAGTGTGTGTTTTCGGATACAGACTCGCTAAAAACAGTGGTGTTTTTGTGGATACAAGCCACCATGTTCAGCTTGTGCTGCTTTTGCACAGATTATTAGATTGCATTGATTTCTTTTCACTTGCTTGTTGCTCTGTTAGACTAAATAAATTGAACTTTGCCTGGTTGTGCATGATGAGGAAGAACCATAAAACTTGCATGCAGGTAGATCCATAAAGTTAGCAAACATGGAATAAACAATCTGCATTAATTAGACACAGCAAGCAATGAAATGTATTTAGATTCAACTATAAACTACAGAAACAAAGATGTGATGAAAACGAACAGTAGCACAGTGAAAAACTGGTTCCTTCAAAGGGTGCTAGAGTGCCTTGTCTTAGAGTGTACGTCATAAATAAAGCTTTTTAGTTTTAAAGTTGTTGGTTTCACATTGTTAAGATTTAGGGAGCGACTTTTATTAGAATTGTTATTGTCATCAGTACAGTGGAAAATGCAGTGATTTGAGCACATATTGCTCTCTGCTACTGCTAATACAACATTTATAGTTTTTTAGCACTATGGCTGCAGCAAACAGCTGGTTCTACAACCAATTTGTTGTTCATGTTATGACTTTGAATAATCAATGTGTTGTGAAATGAAAATCTAGAGATTTTAGTCAGTCAATCATGTTTCATTCAACCAATTAAAAACATGGATTATTCTTCCTTTACAAAACAAACTTTATCATCTTAGTATTTTCAAGACTTGTATCAAGGGGACAGTAAGAAATAGTCTGATGTGTTGTGGGGGTTGATTCTTGCAAGGTGTACAATCAATAAAGGAGCAATATAAAGAAATCTTGCACAGCAGTCCAAGGCAGGTTGATCTTATGGATTTCTCATGAGGCATATTATATGTGTATTTTCAGCTGTGTATATTTTTCAGTCTGCATAATTTCCAAAAATCACCCCCATTTAAAGCATCCTTTGTAGTCTAAAGCTGTGATGGTCATGTGATGGGTAGGGCTCTGACCATGTAAAAAAAAAATTCTCACTGTCGTTTAGCTGAACGTACATTTTTTTGTTAAATAGAGTGGTTCCATTGATTTAAAAAAATATTATTTTGCATTTGCATTTCCTTCTTTCAGTCACATTATATTAATGAGAAGTGTGAACATCACACAGCCAAATAATTTAATGTAATTGATGGTTCAGTGTAGGGGTGTGCGATTTGACAATCTCAGATCGTGAAGGATTATAATGTGTCCACGATACACCATCACAGAAAGATCATTGGATCGTGTTACAGTGCACATTATATCCACTTATTTTACAGACATCCCAAGTCTCTCGGAAGTTCAGCGAGTCTCCTGCATATTATATGATATACATAGTGGCTCCCTGATGCTCGCAAGTCAGATAAAATTTCACGGAGTCTTGAACAAATGGCCAAGATTATATACAAATGTGCACACACGCAACACAGACCAAATGTGAGAAAGAGGGGGGGAGAAAGGCCGGACTTGCAGTGGTAGGCTACCTTGTGGTAATGCGCTCCCCTGTGTGCATATTCATGAAGCACATGTAAAACAGAGAGGGTTCTGGTTGGCTTGTTCTCTGTAAAGCAGGGGTGTCCAAATCCAGTCCTGGAGGGCTGGATTCCTGCAGAGTTTGGTGATCTTCCTGATCAAACACCTGATTCAGCTCAGTAGGTAATGAGCAGGTTTAATTATGAGACGCTCCATATGAGAAGACAAGTAAACTATGAAAAGACGTAACGGAAGCAAAAACATTTTATTGAAAAAGGATATAGTTCCTATCAAAACAATGGAAAACAGATTACATTGAGTTAAAATTGTATTGAACTGTTTTAAATAAGCCAAGGCTACTGGCTTTTCCTTACTGATGTATTGGTCTGTTTTGAGTGCTGCCTCAAAAAACAAAGTGAAGTGACTCGACTGATTCTGAAAAGGATCTGTGTTTAATGTGATATGCTGCACTCTTAATAGAGATGGTTCTTAAGTAAAGAAAATTATTCTATTTAGAACCATTTTCTTTACTAATGAACCCTTGAAGAACCATTTCATTTAAGAGTGTAGCTGTTAAGCAGAGGGTACTTTACCTGATTGGTGGTGGTGTTTACCTTTTAAAACAATGTTATTTTTTTGACTTGTACAAAGATTGCACACAGATTAAAATCTGTTCAAAAAGCTACTTTGGCCTAAATGGTCTGTTATTGTTTTTTTTCCTTTAGTACTGTATTTTTAAATTGGGGAGATTAGTTTCTGTTGTACTGTTTAGTAACTTGTAAAATGGTATTAAAACCAAGATGAAAAATAATTGTGATAAGATCGTGATCCTGCGAAAAAAAATTTATATATTTTTGTATTATCGCCTTTCCCTAATTCAATGCCATCCATTTTATCAATTATCGTTGACATCATCATTAATGTTGCTTAGCTGTGCTATTCAGTAGCACTAGTTACACAACTTCCAGTGATGCTTACAAAAGTGACTTAAGTACCAACAGCTCATCCTTAGTAGAGAATCATGCTGCTGTACATAAGTAAGCTTGAGCGATATATCTGTGAGATGCTTTGGATATAATAGTAATATGGAAAATGTTAGTTTTTTATTTCTCTTTCTTTCTAGGTTGTGGCTAATGCAGTGGCAGCCCTGTCTGAGATCAGTGAGTCACATCCCAACAGCAATCTCTTAGACCTGAACCCCCAGAACATCAACAAGCTCCTGACTGCTCTGAACGAATGTACAGAGTGGGGCCAGATCTTTATCCTGGACTGCTTATCCAACTATAACCCCAAAGATGAACGTGAAGCACAGAGGTAAAATATCAAATGAGGTTTTTTTTAGGGAAGCGGGGCCAATTAAGACAAAAAGAGAAATTTACCATTTACATGTACTTGGGGATAAGTGTGGTTATTAAAATACACAGAGGCTGCATTTGTCTGGATGGATTTTGGGTTAATAGTATACAGTTTATTAGGATTCTGTAACCTGAGAATGGAAGAGAGTGAAAATTCATATTAATTAATGACCTTGTGGATCTGTGACTAAACTGATCTGATCATCATGTTTAAGGATTGAGGAATTTGTCTTCATTTAAAAATATATTTGGAACTTGTCCAAACAAAGAGCAATATCCTGCATTACTTTTAGGTCATGTTGTGATGCAGTTCTATTCTTTTCACATTATGTGAATGCAAAATTGGTGACAATATTTTTGCTGTTCCTTTCCTGTGAAAGTATTTAACCCTCCTTTTCACCCGTTTGTCTAGTATCTGCGAGCGAGTGACCCCACGTCTCTCCCACGCCAACTCGGCTGTGGTGCTGTCAGCCGTGAAAGTCTTGATGAAGTTCCTGGAACTTCTTCCTAAAGACTCAGACTATTACAACACCCTACTGAAGAAACTCTCTCCTCCTCTGGTCACCCTTCTCTCTGGTGAACCTGAGGTCCAGTATGTGGCTCTGAGAAATATCAACCTAATTGTGCAGAAGAGGTCAGAATCATAGCTTTTTTTCATCAGTATCATTGTTGTATATTCTGTCAGTTTTTCATTTATTATTGAGTTGTATTTTTATATAAACATTTAATATATGGCTGGTTTAACTCAAATAGCTATGTCTGCATTTTAGAGACGTTTTGACTGACAGCCATTATAAAGAACATGCACTAGATGGCAGTACTTCTATACAGCAGTATGTACTGTAAGATTTCATGTGGTTCTCAAACTAGTCCAGATAAAAAAAGAAATTGTAGCTAACTGAACTGCAGACATATTTAAACGAAACCACCAGAGTACATAATAGTTGGTACAGGTGTTCCACATGCTGGGTACATTTGAGGTGTTTTAACTACACTTTTAACTCAATACAAGTGGAATCACAAGTCAATACAGAAATGTATCTATAAATTGTTAGAGATATTAGGCAGTTATTAGACTGTACTACCACTAGATGGCCGTTTTGGATCACATTGCATTACATTTTTGCAAAGTTTAATGTAATCTTGGCCTCAGCACATGCAGCATATGATAAATCAGTGGTGCTGGACTAGAGGAAATTTGAATATGCAGTATTTGAATGCCCTGGTTCTGAAATATTGACAGTTTGCTGACCTTTTTGACTGTGAATATGATATTTAATCTCTCCGCTCTGTTGCCAGGCCTGAAATCTTGAAGCAAGAGATCAAGGTTTTCTTTGTCAAGTACAATGATCCCATCTATGTCAAGCTGGAGAAACTGGACATCATGATCCGCCTGGCCTCTCAGGCTAACATCGCCCAGGTATGATGATCTTTAGCACTCACTGTTACAGCACTTTTCTTTCATACTCGCAAAGCAGAATTGAAAAGTTCATTTGAAGTTTACTGATTATGCTGATTAGTGATCGACCGATATGGGTTTTTCAGTGGCCGATATCGATATATAGAGAGTAGGGCAGCCAGTTTATCCTTTTAATTAAAGGACATGGTTATCTAACATTGTTTCACAGCAGACACACTGATGATGATTCCTTCAGATGTGTCTGTAAATGGTTTGTTTATCCACTGTGTGAGTTCAGGCAGATTGTTTAAAAATAACCGGCCAGTGCCTATTATGAAAAAACTTTTAAGAGTTTTTAACATAAAGACCACTTGACTTGTCTGTGATTATTGCATAAGTTGTGTTCTGAACTAAAAGCAACGAGTTAGGACAGCTGACTTAGTATATTATCAGTGTTTTTGCCCTGCAATCAAGGTGTGAGTATCTGTTTATACTGAACTTGATCCATTATTTGTATTTGTGACAGTAATACTGTTGCCAGTACACATTTCAAATGCATCAAAGTGTGTACAGCCTTGCCACATTTGATAAGATATGCTTAGCTGACAATTACTTTATAATGTTCCAGTAAGTTATAGTACCTATTTTTTTATCATGTATTCTAATATTGAATTATGATCCTGTTTGATCATTTTGGGTTCCATTTACATTTGATATGGGTCACATTGGCATCTCTATAAGTCATTGTAATAGGTGATTTTTCTTTTCTATGCATCCTTTTTGTTTCTAGCCTTATTTGTTCTCTGTATAAACACAGCTTGCACAAGACATTCTGACTCTTACTCTGCATTACAACACTTGGAGCAGTGCCAAAAAGGGAGCTTGCTTTACAGCATTATTGTCTGAACTACAGTCTGCCAGGGAATCATTGTGTTAGACATCACAAGCATGCTCAGACAAGCCAAATGTCCATAGAGTAAATCTCCTGACTGGTACTGCCAAGAAACTGTAAATACTTTTTTCCACCTCTGATAAAGCCCTGTCTCTCACCGTATGGTGTCTGTTTGCTATGAAGTGTTCAAAGTACAGATTTCATTTATTTGTTCTTGGCTCTATGGGGCTCCACCACAACATGCATAAACAAACCTGCAGCTTGAAGATCCACTTGACTGAAAAATGATTAGACTTGAACATAGCACTGTAAACCTGTGGCCTCAACATTATTCTGTTTATTATAGTTCTGTGTGAATGATTTTGTGCATCCACGATTTGAATATACTCACTGGCCACTTCATTAGCTTCAATAGCTTGTATCTACACTTCATTGTCTATTTGATCATTTCTACTGCAATTATAGGTGCACTTTGTAGTTCTACAATTAAGATAAGATAATCCATTATTATTATTATTATTATTATTATTATGAATTTGTTAATTTAAACATAATGTAATGATGAACACACATATGGTCATATCTATGTAGATTTGGTGCTGTTACTTTTTTAAAATAGTCTTTTCCCATGACAAACCATTTCAGTTTCCACCAAGGCAAACCCCACCTGTCCACTGCACTGAAAATGATCTTGTTTTTCCCCTAGGTACTGGCTGAGCTGAAAGAATATGCCACTGAAGTAGATGTAGACTTTGTCCGCAAGGCCGTCCGAGCCATTGGTCGCTGTGCCATCAAAGTAGAGGTATGATGCCATAAAGCAGCTCTTACGTCCCCGAGGGTCCTTTCCATTATCCCTGACCTATTAACAAAACTCCAGATATATCAAAGCTTTTAGCACCTCTAATTCACTGCTACAGTGTAGCTATTAGTCACCACTCATCATAGCAATTACTTTGTAACTTACCCAGTGTAGTAATGTTAATCACTGCATGTCTCATTCTCTCTAGCAATCAGCTGAGCGCTGTGTGAGCACACTTCTGGACCTCATTCAGACAAAGGTGAACTATGTGGTGCAAGAGGCCATTGTGGTTATTCGGGACATATTCCGTAAATACCCTAACAAGTAGGTGTTATTCTTTATTCTCCTTTAACATTTCTAATAAGTGTGTTAAACTCCGTAAACCACCTAGAAATGTTCCCTAAAATATACAAACAACATACCGATATCCACAGCACCCATGGAGCAGTTGGAGGTAAGGTGCCTTGCTTATGGGCACTTTTGTCATGACCTGTCCTGGGATCGAACCGGCGACCTTCAGTCACAAGACCAGATTCCTAAACACCGGGACATGGCTGCCTCCATTTTTAGTTCATTTTGAGTAAATTACTATTCAAACGCTATCAACATTAAAGGGCTTGAAATATTTTCACTTTATGTGTAGTGAATAAAAAAATATGACCTTTTGCCTTTTTGAATACATTTTCCACAATATTCTAATATTTGGAGATACACTAGTAATTAAAAAAAAAATTTATATAGCACAATATAAATATATATATATATATATATATATATATAGGCACAAAATATATTTTGTGTCAGTGTTTTTGAATTCTTGTTTGAAGTTAATAGTTAATTAATTCAGCCGTTTCAGAATTGATTAATTGCTAACTTTTTAAATCAGTGTGTAATCATGCATCAGTGCATTTTACTACCACAGTGGACAATAATGTATTTTTTAATTTTTGTCAATACTTAAAAAAAAAAAATTCTATCATTTCCACATTGGCAAGACAGGACATGATGTTGATCTATTTTCATGGGCACATTGTCATTTGAAAGTATGTATTTTCCTTCCTCGGCTAGAACAGTACTTTATTCTGTTTAAGACCTGATCTGTTTACTCAAATTTCACATCTTTGTAGATATGAGAGCATCATCGCCACACTTTGCGAGAACCTGGACTCTCTGGACGAGCCGGACGCCCGCGCTGCTATGATCTGGATTGTGGGTGAATATGCAGAGAGAATTGACAATGCTGATGAGCTTTTGGAGAGTTTCCTGGAGGGCTTCCATGACGAGAGCACTCAGGTCCGTCACTCTAGCCTGAATGAGAATTTCACATGCAATAGAAATTTGTTGATCATCACTTGACAGCATTGGTTATGAAAAGCTGTTTGTGCTTTGTTTCTTAAAAGTGCTCTACAGTTTTAATGGGACAGATTACAGGAGTAATTATTAGTTGTAGCTGTACTGTTAGAATCATACTACATTAATAGCCTGATTAACACAGAAAATATAATAAAGTATCTATTCTTAAAGCATAGATATATGGTGAAGGATTAGATCTGATACTGAAAGTTTTGCCTGTAGGTTCAACTGACACTGCTGACTGCCATAGTGAAGCTGTTCCTGAAGAAACCCTCAGAGACACAAGAGCTGGTACAACAAGTACTCAGCCTGGCCACACAGGTATGGCATTCATTTTACACTTCTTCTCCCCCATAAGGCTTCTGCTCACTCTTATCATTCACTCATTACACTTGAATAATGGATACTTAATCAAACAGCCTTCCCTCTACTGCTTCAGTATAAAATGTTTTATTGGCTGTGTCTTATCATCCAACACCAGCCTAAAACTCCCTCAGCATCTCAGTTTCATTAATGACACAGTAATGCTAGGAATAAAGTCATTCTGATCTCTTGTCAACAAATGTGCTTGTTCTTATAAACACTTTCATTATAAACTTGCTGACTTTTAACATCATTTATTTCATTGTCTTTGCAGGATTCTGATAACCCTGACCTGCGTGATCGTGGCTACATCTACTGGCGTCTGCTCTCCACTGACCCGGTGACAGCCAAAGAGGTGGTTCTGTCTGAGAAGCCCCTGATCTCAGAGGAAACTGACCTGATTGAGCCCACCCTGCTGGACGAGCTCATCTGCCACATTGGCTCTCTAGCCTCTGTCTACCACAAACCCCCCAACGCCTTTGTGGAGGGCAGCCATGGCATCCATCGCAAGCACCTGCCCATCCAGCATGGCAGGTACTAAAGAGGGAGGGGTTAAAATGAGATATTCACAGATCAGACACAACATTAAAGCCTAATATTGTGTAGGTATCTTTCTTGCTGAGGTGGAGCTGCTGCAGATCGGACTTGTTTGTGCAGCACATTGTAGAGATGCTTGAGATGGGGAATTTGAAGGCTTTTTGTTTTTCTTGTTCCTCAAAGCATTCATGAACAATTTTTGCAGAGTGTTATTTTTATGAAAGAGGCCGCTGCCATTAAGGAATACTGTGGCTATGAAGGGATGTACTTGGTTTTACATTCTCCAAGGCATCATACTGCTTCTACAAGCTTGCCTCCTTGCCAAAGTGCATCATGGTGCCATTTCCTACCTAGGTGTGATGCACATGCTCCCAGCTGTCCACATGAAGTAAAAGAAAACATGATTCAGCAGACCAGGCCACTTTCTTACATTGCTTTATGTCCATTTATGATGTGTGTGTATATACCCATCGTAGGCACGTTCAGCAGTGGACAGCAGTCAGTGTGTTCACAGTGACTGGTCTACAGCTCTGTTCTGACATCATTTTTATCATAACAAGCATGAACTATTTCAGGAATTTGTGTTGCGGTAGTACTTCTGTGGGATTGGAACAAATGGAGGAGCCTTGTCTCCCCACTCACATTAATGAGCCTTGGGTGCCCATGACCCTGTCACCAAGACCTGCCATTTTGGAGATGCTCTGACCAAGTAGTCTAGCCATCACATTTTGATTCTTGTTAAAGTCACTCAAATCTGTACTCTTGCCCATTTTTCTTGCTTCCTACATGTCTACTTTAAGAACGTTGCTGCCTAATATATCTTACCCCATGGCAGATTAAATTGCAATGAGTTAGTCAACTCTGACACAGCAGCTAAACCAGGTCATTAAATGGTGATTAGAATCAGGTTTGCTTGAACAGAAAAGTCACCAAAACTGCAGTTCCCTTGCTCTCCCTTGTTAATTTCAGGAGATTGTAGTAAACTACAAGAACTGGGTGCCTTCTTTTATATCATTTCCTCAAGGCTTGTAAAATGATGTGCAGCATACCAGCAGTCAGTTCACATAACCTAGCCATTTGACAATAGTATTATGAGGGGACATGTGTCTGGGAAGCCGCCACTGCTGTTCCAGGGGAAAAAAATACAATCTACGGCTGATCATCTCAACACATTTACAGCACGTACAGGAGAAAATTGCCACTGATATTTTTTCACAGCACTTCATTAATATCCTTTATTCTCACATTCATATTTCAGAAGGTAAGATAGTACAGCTTTATCTGCAGCTAGAATGAACAGGGATATTGCACTGCTGTACAATATTCTGAAGCCAGACAACATTAAGGCTAATATTGGACATAGAATACACCTTAATAGAAACAAACATTATGAGGTAAATGTGTTTTTAAATTAAAATCAGTCTTCCTGAATCAGCTCAAGCCTAGTTACAAACTTGGGAATAAACTGGCAGCAAAAGAAGAAGAACTAAAGAAAAGGTTGATCATTTATTGTCTTCTTTTTGAGAGTCTGAAAAAAAGTAGTTGTCTGACTAATTTGGAGATAAACAAATTGCTTAAATTTGTTGCTGTCAGCTGACAAGAACAAAGAACCCTATTGCTGATAACAGCTACATTGTCATTCCCAGATTGAGAACAATGCCTGATTGAGCTGTCTTGTTTGGTTGTTTATTCGTTGTGCAGTCTTTCCCTTCATACACTGCATCCTTCTCCTCTGTAGCATTGACACCGGTGAGAGCCCGATCAGTGCTGGCCCAGCTGCCCCCATTGACCAGCCCCAGGTCATTCCTTCTCAGGGTGATCTCCTGGGTGACCTGCTTAACCTGGACCTGGGCCCTCCCGTCAATGTGCCCCAGGTGTCCTCCATGCAGATGGGCGCTGTGGACCTTCTAGGAGGTGGTCTTGACAGTTTGGTGAGCACTTTGTTTCGAAACGCATTATCTATTCATGAGAATACATTTTTCAAGGTTAAGTTTTCTGTCCGTTATAATTTTGCATTATTTTCTGAATATTGGACTGTAAAGTGTTGGTGATGGTCAGGACTACCATTATTACATTATAGTCCAATCATGATTGTTTTACATAATCGCACTTTGAATAACTTTTTAATTGGCTGACCAAACATATTTTCCACAGTTAATTTTCTCAATTAGGTATTTATTTTACACAGAATGTGAATTTTCAACATTATTGGTCTTATTAAAATGGAGCCAATGAGTATTGACAGACAGAAAGCAGGACAGCTGGACTGCATTTCCCAAAATTGCTGTTGAGCAGCCATAGTGTTAACCGTTGGGGGAAAAAGTGTTAGATTGACTGATGAGTAGTTGTTTAACTTTTGGAAAATGTATACCTGGTCAGTTAATGTGGCAACGACTGTGGCTTGTCCCTTAATAGTTTAGCACACTGAGCAAAATGAGACAATTTTATTCATTGTGATTATATGTCAATCATTAGCTAAAATTTTGCAACTATGAGAGCCCTACTGATAGTTTCATAAAAAAATTCACTCCAGATTTGCTTGGTGTCACAAGTTTACTTCTTAAGTTTTACATGGAAGTTAAAAAGCTAGTGTACCTAACAAGCAATGGAAGCTTATACCCTACCCTGTGCAAACTGCTCTATATACTTTATACTACTAATGCATCTATGCATCTATATATATAATGAAAAAGTTCATTTGTGTTCATAATTTAATTCAAAAAGTCATATTCTATATTCCTTACACATAAAGTTACATATTTCAACTCTTGGGTTTTAATGTTGATACTGTTTGGGGAAAAAAAAAACTTACTGCAATGAATGTTGTGGCAAGACTTTGAAGTCCACAGGGGTGTAATTGTGTAACTTCTCTTTCCACTAGTGTGCACTAAATGTGTAAATCGCTGTAACTAACCATTGTGTTAAGCACTTCTCCAATTAATACTAAACCTTTGAAAGCTCATCTTTCTCACACTCATTTTACTAAATTTGAGAGGGGATTGTGTTGACCTGACTGCACCTGCATTTTAATATTCAAGAGATTACCACTCTTTACCATTTGTTACCATGGTCACATTTCCCCCAGAGGCATCTGCTTAATGAAAGTGGTGCAAAACACTGCCAACAGCAATGAGAGCAAAGTGTGCTTCATTCCACACTTTTCCATTGTGTCATCTCACTTAAAAGCATATTTAGGAAGACTATATGAAACACTTTTCTATGCTGACAACTGTTCCAAACTTTGGTTTTAATTGCAAGTCAAGCTTGAGAGAACTTGAGTAACGGACATTCTGATCATTTTCAGCACTGATTCAGTTCCATTAGTGTCACACAACACAAAGCATTGAACTGCTGATTAACAAGCTGATGTTCAGTTGGTTGGAAATAATTCTGATAAATAATAGGAACATCTTGAACTCCTACATGGTATTTTAACTGGTCACCTCGGTCATCGTTTGCCCTGGTTATCATACTATTCATTTATCGTCAACTTTTTTCAGGGAAATTTTGTCCCAATTATTTTTCATCTTCCTTGTTTTCATCGGTGTGCACACCTGACTCGCGACTAATTTCACAAAAACAAATCACAAAGCAACCACCCATGTTCATCACTCACCCACACATTCTTTGTTCATTCTGGCTTTGTTTCTCATTGATAACATTCAAAACAAACTAAAACACATCTCACTAAAGTGCTGGCACGGAGAGCTACCGCCTAAAAATGGGAGTATAAACAAATAGCAGCTGAGAATGGGTATACAAAACAAAGGCTGCCAGCTGAACCACACCAGCACACTCTAAAACAGAGCGTAAACTTGTAAGAGTGATGTTAAATGTTCATTTATCCATTTCATTAGTATTTTGTGTTTATTTCTCATATTTATGTATTTGTTTTTTTGTATCTAAAAGCAAGAAACAAAGCAAGAATGAATGACAAACGCTTGGGTGGTAGCTTTGTTTTTGCAAAATTAGTGGTGAGTCACGTGGGCACACCAACGAAAACCAGATAATAAACAATAACTGGAACAAAATTTTCCAGAAAAATGGTATGATAACCAAGATGGTGTCCGTGTCCTTTTGTTACTAATCATCTGTATCTGTATCAGCCATGAAAAAGTGTTTCGGTCAATGACTAGTTTATGTACAATACAAAATGAACCTGTCTGCCACCAATCTGTACATGTTAACTGTTAATTAAAATTGATACTGTGTTTTTGAGAACTGATGGAGTATCACTATAATAATGCTAAACTCAGTTATATGGGTATTTTTAAAATTTCAATATCTTTAAGTATATCAGTATCATTTTTTTCATTGATATTTTACCCCTAAACTGTATAAAATGATGCCCATCCCTTGTTCCTGCAAATATTTTACCATAGTTGAATTACTTTTATGGAGCAGTGATGGATAAGTGCTGTTGACAACTACAGGACAACTCTACTGCCCATAAAATCTTACCAAGCTCTGAACTTAGCTGCACCACACATTGGCCTTCTGTTCAATGCATCCATCCAATCTAAAGACATAGAAGCATTATCATTTTATGTCAAAACTTACAGCAGCAGTACTGCAGTTTTTCACTCATACCCTCAGCTTATAAGGGCTGTCATATGAGCCCACCTTTAAGCAAGGTTGGGATTGCTTTCTCCTGTTCAGTATGAGGGAAGGGGTTTGCAGACAAAGATCAAAATGAAATACGGCAATATTTGCCTGAGGTTAAAACTTGAGCATGAGAATGATGGGTGCCCAGGCCCCACTCTTTCACACATGGATATTACAGTATGCCGTAAGCCTGGAATTGTGTCTGATAATGGCTAATTCATTCACCTTGTATGACTTTTGATATCCGGGCTGAAAGAATGATGGCTTACGTGTGATTAACGTCAATTCTAAGACTCATTAAAAGGCTTAGGTGTCAAATCTTTTCCTCAGACTGTCTTCCTCTGAGCTCAGATGTTGGCCTAAAAAGCTCTTTGACTCTCATTTGGACTTCATTAGAAAAGAATAAAGGCTTTTCGCTCATCAGCTGCTCGCAATAAACCATTAGAGCATTTGATAGGATCAGTCAAATATTAATGAAAGCCATGGCCTGAAAGGTGATGATAATGTCGGAGCTTTGAAAGGGCAGGCAGCAGGTTTTTTTTTTTTTTTTTTTTTAGGAATTGAAAATGCAGTTATTCAAGAAGCAATATTGTGGTGTGATTTATTCTCTATATATCTGGCAGCTCAGTTGCTTGGTAGATAGCACATTCATCTCTCAGAGCAGAGGTCTTGGGTTCAAGTCCCCATCTGGGTGGAATTTCCATGTCCTCCCTGTGTTTGTGTGGTTTTCCTTCCACAGTCCATTAACATGGAATTGAGGTGAATTAGCTACTCTTAAATGACTCTGGTGTATATGTCTGTGTGAGTGTATGAATGTATGTCTGTATGCCCAGATGTGGTTTGGCACTGGTGCTTGGTGATCCCCCTAGTGTTCGAAACAATCCTCCAGGTGGACAGTCGCTTCTGGTTGAGAGTACACTGTCCGCAATTGACTGCCACTTCTCGTCTGTGTGCAGTTGAATTATAAGTGCGTAAGTGGATTGTATTCATTATAAAGCACCCTTGGGTTTGAGAAAGGCACTGAATAAGTAATGTCCATTCATACATTTTGAACAAAAAGATTATATCTGTATGTACGAGGTTTGAAATGTCACTTTACATATAAAGAATATAAAATATACCTTTTCAGTTAATTATGAGCCTAAATTAATATTTTCACAATATTCACATTTTTTGAGATGCACTAGTACTTTTAACTTGACTTCCAAATTGGTTGTGCCCCACTCTTCTACACAAGGTGTTTAAGGTTACGCCACTCTCATTAATTAACCCGTTACTAAATTATTTACTATAGCAATTCTTGATGTGTTTGAGTAGTCCAGAGTGGCACACAGTCCTGCTCACATAATGCTCCTCCAGAGCACAAGCTTAACTGGATTCATAAAGCCGACACTTGCCTGCTGGAGGGGCTTCTTTTGTGTCATCTGTGCCAAGCATCAGGTAGCCAGACAAGCGCAGGTGTTCTCCTGCACTGCAATCTCCTCTGCAAAATTGACCAAGACTCCACGAGAAGACCTCCCCTGGCACTCTAGTTGTAGACATGAACACCTCCTCCATTCAGGACAAAAATGTCACTATGTTGCACCTTTGGTTCCTTAATAAAACTTAGGAAGACACTGATTTTAATCTAGAGGTGCACTGATATCGAAGTTCTGTTGCAAGAAAGTAATGTGTGATGATATTTGATAAATAGCAGCTAAATGTGGCTGATGCTGATTTTATACTGATTGAATTTTAACTACTGTGATGTCAACAATATAAATTTCACACTATGTTCAGGCTGTTGGCAGCCATTGAACAGTGAATTATGATATGGTCTACATGGTGATGGTTGAAATACAACACTGATTGCATGTGTACTGTCTTAAGCATGCTTAAAAAAGAAATGCTTACTTCCACAGTTAAAAAAAAAAAATTCTTTATTACTTAATGTAATTCTTACTTTATATTTCAACAAGAAATTGTTTCTACTCTCACTGTGAAGACCATCAAGATGTGACTTTGGAACAGACCTGGGCATTGTACGGCCTGCCGGCCACATCCGGCCAACTGACTCTCTCTGATTGACCTGGAAGCAGCGCTACCGCCTGAAAACAAATAGCAGCCAAGAACGGGTGTACAAAACAAAGGCCACACCAGCAAGCTGTAATACAGACCGTAAACCCGTAAGAGTGAAGTTAAATGCTCATTTATATATGCCGTTAATTCACAGCACACACAATTATTTATTTAGTAATGTTATATTGTAATATTGCAATCACACTTCACCTAGAAGTGACTCTAAGGTTGAATATTTTCTGTCAGTTATCAAATACAGCTGGTGTATTAGTCGTTTCATCAGTATGGCGATGGTTAAAATATTTTGTGCTGTATCATGTGCCATCTGTCTAACCCTAAAAAATAATAATTTGGTGATCTCATGTAATGATGCAAATAATTTAGGAAAAACTTCTGTCTCTCTGATCATTTGTTATTTAACTGTAATGAATTTTTCACTGTTTTTGAGTTTTTAACTAACTAATGAAAATGCACCTCTGTTCTGTTTGATGTGATGTAATATGATTGTGAAAACTAATAACTGTGAGAAGTAATTGCATTCATATTAAATTATTGTGATTAACTTAAATTATTGCTCAGGCGACTATGTAATAGTTTTAATGGCCTAACCCCCCACTCACCCTAGTTAGTTTTATTGGATTCAAAATGTATTTGTATAGCAATTTTTACATCCAGAACCAAGGCTCAGAAAGGAGAATCAGTCCTCTGTCAACACTAGATGGCAAGTGAAAATAACACATAATAAATTAGAAATGGTGATGACGTATACACTACTCATAAAAAATTTGGGATATTTGGATTTCCAGTGAAATTTATGGTAAAAGTAAAATGTTCACACTACAATGATGATATATCATGAAAGTAGTGCATTTACATAGAAGCATGCAGTGGTGATTTCCTCATCACAAACAATTCATAAACAAAAGTCAACAACAGTCATGTGTAAACCCCTACAACCAATGTCACGGTCTCAATAATGTGTCATGTGACCTTGAGCATCAACTACAGCTTGACAACATCTCATGCTGTTCACAAGTCATCTTATTGTCTGCTGAGACATGGCATCCCACTCTTCTTGAAGGGCAGCTCTAAAGTCATTGAGGTTCTGGGGTACAGAGTTAAGAGTGTCTACGCGGCGACTAAGCTGATTCCATAGGTTTTTTTATGGGATTCAGGTCTGGAGAAAGTGCAGGACACTCCATTTGAAGTACCCCAGTCTCCAGCAGCCGTTCCCTAAAGATCTGACCTCGATGAGATCCATGAAGATGAAGTTAGCCCTGTGTTGTTCATGCAGAGGCACAATCACTGGATTAATGATGTTATTAGAGTAGTGTGGGCTCGTCACTGTACCATTCACACAGTGTAGAGCAGTTCTGTATTCACTAGACATACCTGCCCACACTGTAACACCACCACCACCAAAGGCCAATCTGGTGACAACAGTGGCTGATGCATCACATCTCCTTCACATCTCCAACATCGTTGGCAGACATTATTTCTGCTCAGCTTGAATCAGCTTTCATCAGTGAACAGCACTGAGGCCCACTGGTCCCTTGTCCAGTGTAAATACTCTTTGGCCCATGCAAGGTACTCTTTCAGGTGTTGTAGCATGCAGACCAATCTGATGTAAAAAGTTTCAAATGGTCTGACGTGACACTTTGGTGCCTCTCGCCTCCCTTAAATGTGACTGGAGTTGTGTTACATTCATCATCCGGTTCCACAGGGTACTGTTCACAATGAAGCGGTCATCAGTGTGAGATGTGGCCAAAGGACGTCCACTTCTATGTCTTTCTGTGACTCTTTCAGTCTCTCTGTGTCTCTGTTACAACCTGCTGATGACACTCTGTGACACTCTAAGCTCAGTGGTCACTTCTGTCTGAGAACATCCTGTTTGAAGCCTCACAGTGGTGAGGTACTGATGATCAGGTGTTAGGTGTGGTCTTGGTGTGATGATGTCAGAATGTGAACAGCATGATGATGAGTTTAAATACCCATTCTAACTGAAGCAGGACATTTATTGGTGGATTCATGGATCAAACAGCTGTTGTGAATTTTGCTCTTTAGCTTCTTGTTAGAGAAGCAAATTGTGCTAAAAGTACTGAAACACTGAACAGCTGGACATGTGCAGTCAAAAGTTTAGAGACAGTCACATTAAGTTCACCTGTAAAGGTTAAAGTGCATTTTAGGTTCATCCTGAAATTTCACCCCAAAACCAAATATCTAACTTTTTGTGAGTAGTGTGTATATCTCGATGGATAATCCCTGTGAGCCTAATCATTAAGCCGTTGGTCTGTAAGAGAAATTGATTATAGTTAGAACCCTATAACAGGTTATCTAACAGAATGAGAGTGAGAATTGACGTCATAATATTCCAAGCACAGGGTTGAGTAGTTCTGCTGAGCAGTCTGAACAGGAAACAGCCATCACTGCCTTAAAATCTATCAGAGCAGTAGTATGGTGTGAAGATGGTCAATTAACTAAAGACATCCAGCCATGGCTTTCAAACTTGTAAGCTGCACATGCAGATCAATTGAAGTCATTATTCTGTTTGGTTCAATTGCACAACTAGTGTATGAAGCACAATTGAGTTGGTTAGTCCAACAAGCTACGGGATGGTAATTACTGTGAATTGCTGGTAAATGCTGGGCTGCACATTTTGAATATGGTTAATCAAGCACACTTGACAGACAAAAATTCACACAATATGTATTGTTTGTGTTTTACTGTTCCTGTGTTTCTGAGTAAATACACGTATGGTCCTGAAAAATAGCTTTATGTACTATGTTTATTTTTGGACTGTTTGGGCCTAAGCAGTGGCTATCAAGTTTAAATGAGCCTCTGTTTAAGTATTTGACCTGCAAGTCTCATAGGGAGTGGCCACAGGCAGTTTTTCATTATTCCTGCCCTCTATAGAGAGCTGTGTCTGTCCCAGTGAGCAATATAAGGTAATGAAAAAAATTCAAAGGGAGAACAGAAATAAAGGGTATAATGTGTTTCACTTCTGTGATTTTCTGACTCAGGAGAAATGTTTGAGCAACTGTTGACTGCACTAGAATGCCAAGACTTTTAAACATCTTACTGTGTTTATTATTTATGGGTCTGGATATGGGTTCTCTCTTCTCTGTTTTAGCTCGGTGGAGACCTTGGAGGAGGCGTTGGGGGCAGTCCTGCAGTAAGTGAGCTAATCTGTCCCCTCGTCTGTCCGTTCATAGCTTACTTGTCTGTCTGCTCTCTGCATGCTCTTAACACTGAAGGTTAAATTCACAGGTCCTGATGCAAGCTGTTAGATTTTTCTTTTAGATGTATGCTAATGTGCAGTGTGACTTTTTTATTTTTCTGTATTTATGCATTTTTGTACACCTGGGTTTTGTTTTGTTTTTTAAAATGCTTGGTCTGCATGCAAATATTTTGTGGGCAGCTTTTTATTGTTTGCTTTTTCATTGTTTACTTGAATCAGCTCTTTTTGTATAGCAAAAAAGCTGTGTATAGCAAACCCAATCTTAAGCTCTATTGGGATTGGATTAGATTAAGATCAACCAGTTTAGCCAATGTGATTTTTCACACAACGGAATTTGACCTCCACATTTAACCCATTAGTTAAATACCATCATTGCAGTGAAACACACACACACACTAGTGAACACACTAGGCTGTGAGAATTTGTGCCCGAAGTGGTGGGCAGCCCTTACCACTGGCGCCCAGGGAGCAGTTAGGGGGTTAGGTGCCTTGCTCAAGGGCACTTCAGTCATGTCCTGTCTGGGGATTGAACCAGCAACCATCTGAACCAGATCCTTACCACTAGGCCATGGCTGCCCCCTTAGTTAGATTAGTTGAACTGAGGAAATTAAATATTTTACACATCTGTTCAGTGATGAAACTGATACATCTGAATGGCATTAAAATTAGTAGTTTCTAGTGGGTTGTTATTTCTCTGAACCCAGATTGTTTAATCACTTATTATATTATTGATTGATTCTCTCTATTATCCATAAGATGTTACCAGTTATTAGTAACATAAACAGTCATTTACAGGTCTATTAGTTTAACAGCATTTTTATCAGATCTTTGGATAACTTTAAGATACAACTAGTAAATAATGACTAGATGTAACTGTGATTATAATCAGTCCTTGAGAAACCCTGCAGCGTATTGCTTTTCTCCTTTTTAGCTCAATTTTTCCTCCAGATACTGCTGTTTCTGGTAGTGTATGGAGTAAAAGATTTTCCATCCAGACCAAGTAGTTGGTTTAGTGACTTTCAAAAGCATCAATGTTTTGAGTAACGGTAGTTAATTCAGTTTGCATTTTTCTCAGATGAGGAGAGCGAAAAACACAGACATAAAATCGGGATGTAAATACATTTGGAGAGATTCCTGTAAAAGAAGAAATTACCCCAGAACCTCATGTGCATTTAATCCAGTCCAAATAGTGCTTTAGTCATTCTAAATATGTCTTGTTTTTGCACTGGTTTTATCATTAAGGGTTTAAAATGTAAAATAAAATTTTGTTGTGGCAGATTAAGAGGGATCATTGCTTATGTTTTGTGCCTATGTACATATATTTGAATAGGTACAGTAGTCCTGATGTAGTTCAAGCCTTCAGTACAGCCTTCCTGGTACAACTTTTCTGCAACACAGGATTGTACACTGAATGATCATGCTTAAAAAATGTTTTGGTACTAGTTGCTGAGATCCCTTTTGATTTATCACAATATAAATTTTGACATTTTTTAAAGGCTCAAAAAATCTCTTGATTTTTAGTCTCAACTGCTTGGCAAGATTTTTTTATCATGTTTAACAATGGTATTCTTCTGTTTTTGTGTTTTCCAGGTTGGCCAGAACTTTATTCCATCTTCAGTGCCCAATACATTTGCTCCATCCCCTACTCCAGCAACACTGAGCAGTGGACTTAATGACCTGTTTGAGCTTTCCACAAGCATGGCCATTACTACAGGGGGCTATGTGGCAGCAAAAGCTGTGAGTGTTTTTGTCACTTTTCTGATCTTTTAGACAAATACATCACATATACATAATATTGATTCGGAATTAACTTCAGATCAGACTGATCTCAAGTAAACAGTGCTAAAATATCTAACATTGAGCTGAGTGTGTCTTAAGTTCAGCTTAATTGTTCCCTTAATAAAGTTTAACCTCAACTCTATATAGAGGTTTTATGTATATATTACATTTGTTAAAGTTAAGGGCAATAGAAACAGCTGCTAACTTGGAATCTGACTGTAGTGCTGGTACAAACATTCTAAGAAGTATTCAGAGCTGTGGCCTTCAAATAAAAGCAATAATTTTACTTAAAGTATAACCTTGGCAGTCCCACCACCCTGACTCGGGCAAGTATAAACCTCTCATGTTCCCTAATCCACTGTAACGCTTTGACCTGAAGTGCCTTTTCACGTCATGTAGGCAGCACCACTCACGACAGGCCTGAGACCTTTACTCCAGATTTATTTAAATTCCACTGCCATCAAATCACATCCATCCAGGGCATTAATGCCTCTCAGGAGTATGTCTCACTGGGAATGCCACAGACAGGCAACTGCATTAATAATACCTTCCATCACCAGCTCTGAAGGTAAACTGGGTTAGGAGAATAAGGAAGAACAAATGGAAATCTTATGTCAAGGGCATAGAAACTCCAACAAATGCAAATGTAGGCAGTTTTGGAATGTACCAATGAGCAATGTGATGAGATGATTTCATGGTGATCCTTGACTGGTGAAGCGAATAACATTTGATTATTATTTACAAGCCAAACCAACAAGGTAGACGTGTCTTAACAGAGTGGACAGTGAATGGAAAATAGCTCTGTGATGTGTCTGATCCACTCATACCAGTGCAACACATACTGACACAGAATCACCACCACATCAGTGGCATTGCAGTGCTGAGAATGATCCACCACCTAAATAGTACCTCATCTGTGCTGGTCCTGTGGGGGCCCTGACCATTGAAGAACAGTGTGAAAGGAGGCTAACAATGTAGAGAGAAATAGATGGCCTGCAGTGTCTAGTTTATATTAAGCAGCAGTTGAACTGTAAGTACTTGATGTGCTGGAAGCAGGAAAATTGGGCAAGCATAAGCATCTGAGCATTTTTGATGAGTGCCAAATTGTCATCACTAGATGTCTGGGTCAGAGCATTTTCAAAATAGCAGGTGTTGTTGGGTATTCCTGGTATAGTGGTTTGTACCTGCCAAAAGTGTCCCAAAGACAAATGTCTGGTGAACCAGTAACTCAAAAGCTGGATGCCCAAGGCTTACTGATGGGTGGGTGTAGTGAAGACTAGCTTGAATCCCTCAGAAGAGCTACAAATTGTTGGAAATAAGTTACTGCTGGCTATGACGGAAAGTTGTTAAATACACAGTGGATCACTGTGTGCTGTGTAAGTGGGTGGGAAGCTGCAGAGTTCTGACCCCTGTCCAGCACCAAATGTGTCTACAATGGGCACGTAAGCCTTGGAATTTGTCCATGGAGTAACAGAAAAAGGTTTTCTTTTCCATCTTGTGCATGGCTGGGTGCATGTGCTTTCCCAATGTCAGTGGTCTCTTTCAGCAGGGTAACATGTTCTGCAGAACTGCAGAAATTGTTGAGGAACTGTTTGAGGGACATGATACAGCAGTGCTTGAAAGTTTGTAAACCCTGAAGAATTTTCTATATTTCTGCATAAATATGATTTTCACCCAAGTCCTAAAAGTAGATAAAGAGAACCTAGTTAAACAAATGAGACAAAATAAATTATATATAAAATGATCCAATATGACACATTTGTGAGAGACAAAAGTATGTGAACCTTTGCTTTCAGTATCTGCTGTAACCCCCCTTGTAGCAATAACTGCAATTAAATGTTTCTGGTAACTGTTCTTTATCCAGTCTTTGGTAGAATGACTTGTGTGTTTAGGGTCGTTGTTTTGCTGCATGACCCACCTTTTCTAGAGATTCAGTTCATGGATGGATGTCCTGACATTTTCCTTTAGAATTCTCTGATATAATTCACAATTAATTGTTCCATCAATGATGGCAAGTCGTCCTGTCCCAGATGCAGCAAAACAGGCCCAAACCTGATACTACCACCACCATGTTTCACAGATGAGATAAGGTTCTTATGCTGGAATGTAGTGTTCTCCTTTCTCCAAACATAACATTTTTCTTTGAAACAAAAGGTTCTGTTTTGGTCTCATCCGTCCATTAAACATTCTTCCAATAGTCTTCTGGCTTGTCCATGTGATCTTTTGCTACTCATCTGCAGGCCTGAGGTCCTCAGAAATCTCCTTTGTTTGTGCCATGTTACACTTCCACAAACATGTTGTGAAGTGCAGACTTTGATTGATAGATCCCTGTTCTTTAAATAAAACAGGGTGCCCACGTGGAGCCCCGAGTGGCTCAGCGGGCAAAGACGCTACCACTATGACCCGAGGATCGCCAGTTTGAATCCCGGTCATGCTGTTTGCCATCAACAGCAAAAATTTTCAGTGCTCTCTCTGGGCGGGTAGATGGCGCTCTCTCTCTCCCTATCACTTTCACGTTGCAAAGTCCACTGGCTCAGGCGTCTACTGATTGGTCCAATTGGAGCTGTTCCTTCCTCCGAGCGCATTAGGCTCTCCAGTGACGGTGTATCAGTGGTGGTGCGGAAAGAGGCGGTGGCTGCATCACACGCAATGGAGGAGGCTTGTGCTTGCCTGCACCCTTCTAGAGTCAGGGACATTGCAAAATGATGGGGAGAGGCCTAACTGAGGGGATGGGCTAATTGGCTACCACTACATTGGGAAGGGGATAAAAATGGGCAAAAACCTAGAAATAAATAAAAAAAAACAGGGTGCCCACTCACACCTGATTGTCATCCCATTGATAACACCTGACTCTAATTTCCCCTTCAAAATAACTGCTAAATCTAGAGGTTCACATACTTTTGCCTCTCACAAGTATGTCATATTGAATCATTTTCCTCTAATAAATAAATGAGCAAGTATAATATTTTTGTTTCATTTGTTTAAAGGCACAGTGTGTAATAACTTGGGTTATCTTTTAGCAGAATTTAAGATAATCACTAATAAAAATGTTTAAAAACTCATCTAATCATTATAAACTAAGAAGTCGTTAGATTATTTTACCTTAGCATAAGCTGTTTATATCTACATTGGTCGCGGGTCGAACACCGACTGAGGCCGCCATGTTGCATCGCCATGTTTCTACAGTAGTTCAAAAAGGACAAACGAGGCTAACAAAAACCGTTTGTGTTGTAATGACAAATTGGCCACTCAAATTCATTGGCGCTGTAGCTTTGTTTTACCGTTGGCTGACATAAAACAAGAGAAGAAGAAGAAATAAACATATACCTCAATAAGAAGAAATACACGGATGAGAAGCAAGAATAAAGGTTTTTTGGTTAATTTTTTAAGATGGCGGAACATTCTTATTCTCGTCAATAAGAGAAAACACAACTTCAATCGTCAAAGAAAAGAAAATATGATGAAGCTTAGCTTCATATTCATGTGTGCTGTGTTTTTCCCCCATTCCACCTTAAATGGTGCTGCAGGACATTGTAGTGCATCAGAGCTGAACACTACTGCAGCATTTAAGGTGGAACGAGAGATTCGTAGCTGCGCGCTAGTTTGCGAGCTTAGCTAATATGAGCTCGTTGTATGAACTCTTATTGGCTGAAGTGCCTTCTTCAGAGCCTGGCAAGCTTACCTTGACTAGAGAAAAATGTGTATCCTGCCTGCATTATCTGTCTACAGTGAAGCAGTTTGATGCGTTTACTTTGTTACTTTGTACAGAAAACAGCTAACGTTTACAATAGCACTACTGAAGTGCAGAAAATATGTTTCGTCTGCATTGTAGCTATGATCATTTTACATATTACATTTCCTAAATTTCTAATTAAAATTAATCTGACCACTTGACATATCACTAGCTCTAAAGCTGCTATTAGACATCGCGTTTAGGAGTATCAAAGATATATGACATCTTACGGCCACCGTAGAGACTCCTTCGTGGTTGGAAGGGAGGGGCTGTGGAAAGAGTTCAATTGGTTGCAATATGAATATTGTCGTCTGGTGTGTGGGGGGTGCGCGATGAGTCTCGTTCAGAGAGACAGGAGGAGGGGAGCTGATGTTGGTGGATCCACATCCACATCCGCACAGTCGGTGATATTTAGTAGGGGGGAAAATCGATTAAAATCAAAAATCTTTTTTTTGTGGAAAAAATTGGAGATTTTGTTTTTAGGCCATATCGCCCAGCTCTAGTTCAAGGTATTAAATTGTCCTCCAAATTCCTTCCATTTCAGTCTGATCAAGCATATGTGAAATGTCCTACATAAACTAGTCCTATCTTCAGTGACCCTAACTTGCAAGTTACAGGAGTTAAGGATTTAAGAATTTTCTGCAAACGTCTTGGTGACAAATACCACAGGACACCTTCAGGGATCTTGTGGAGTCAAACAGGTCAAAGTCGCTTTAATAGCACAAGGGGAACCTTCACTGTATTAGATGGGTGGTTTTAATGTTATGACTGATCAGTGTATTTAGCGTTTCCTCTTAAAATTATTATGAACTGTCTAGTTTAGTAAATACATAATTATTTATGTAGCAGTGTAATCTCTGTTATATATTAATGCAAATGTAATTCTGTAGGCTTCGAATGTTAATAGTACTTTATGTACTTTCATTTCAGTTTTCTTAGCTAGTTAATTAGCTCACTATAGTTAACAATATTGGAAGAAATAAATAGCTTATTATTTAGTCCAGTATGTTAATTGATTAAAAATGAGCAGAATGTTAGAAACACTGGTCTTGGAAATAACCAGTGATGTGAGTGGAGTTGGTGAATCAACTTTAGTGTTTGGAAACGAGCAATATTGTCTTTATTTACACCCCAATGTACCATCATATACAGTCAATTTACATGACACACAACACAACGTGCAGATATGTTGGTAGTGAGACAATAAAAATAATTTTTTTAACTCCCTCAAGAGCTGGTAGTTGTCCTCATAGGTGGAGTTTGGAGTTGAGTGCCAGTTGTGGGGAAATTAAATGATCTTGTATTGTTATTTGACATTATATTGAAAGATATTGCTATATTATGATCAAGTGCTTTAATTGATTGAAAATAGGCATCCGTTTTTGTTAGAAAAAGACTGGACTTTATTCATCAAAAGTAAATAAAAATAACATATCTGGCATGATGGACAAACAATTTCACGTCTTAGTTGTGAAGTTGTTGTACAATAAGTAATTTGTTAAGCTCTCTCAAGAGCTGGTGTTTGTCCTCATAGATGGAGTTTGAGGTCAAGTGTACGGTTTCCACTCTTGAGGAAATAGCTTTGTAGTAATAAAATTAAAGCAGTTGGAAATTAAATTGAAATTAACAATATTTTTTGTGATTTGAGGTTTTGTACACTGTGCTGAAATAGATCATATTCAGGCTTGAAACTCTATGTATCTAGCGTGTATTCATGGCTTCTTTAAAGCTGCATATCTGTGCTGGTCCAGGCACTGTATGTTATCAGGAATATCAGCTTGAAGCAGTGTGATAGCACAGAGCTACAGGACAGCCAAACTGCTTAAGTAGTCAATTTCTCTGGATAATACACTGCATAGATTATTGCAAAAGAGGTCTGCAGAGTGTTCTTCAGTTTGCTGAAAGAATTACAGAGTAGATATTCTGCCTGAGATATGAACAGAAAGAGGTCAGTTTATGATCAGCTTTATGTTATCCTCCCTAATGTTCTCACTGGAGGATCACATTTATTCTGTCAGGCTATATTTAACCTGAATATGCTCAGACTACAAAGATCCCTACAAAATCTAGATAAGCACATGCAGTGAGAAGTAGAGGTATGATACTCAGCATTTGATTAAATAGACTTATTATATTGAAGAAGAAAAACAGAATTATTCATGACATTAGAGCTAAGGGCAAGACGGTCTGACATGAGTGAATTGTTATTTATCATTATTGATGATTTGTGAACATTGGTGCTGAAATTGCATTAGAATGGCATAATTAATACACATAATCTCACTGTGTTGTTACACCTCAACTGAGAAGAATTTCAAAATAGTGGATCTTAATTCTATGGTTTTCCTTTCAGGTGTGGTTGCCAGCTGTCAAGGCCAAAGGGTTAGAAATTTCCGGAACATTCTCTCGCCGTCAGGGTCACATGTACATGGACATGACCTTCACCAACAAAGCCCTTCAGCACATGACTGACTTTGCCATTCAGTTCAACAAAAACAGGTTTGTGTTCTTGTAGAACTTTCTGATGCTGCTAATAACTTTTATTAATGTTATTTTGCAAACCTTATCGTTTGAAGTGGAGATGCATTGATATGGAATTTTCAGAATGTGGCAGAAATGTTGATAATTTAAACAAAGTATTTTAATGTAAATAATGTTAGTAGAATTAATGTTACTTTATGGCCACCTGCAGCCATTACAGGACCACAGAGTGGCTAGCAGAGTAATTTGTGGGGTCTTGAAGGCCATTTCCCATTGTACAAGCTAAAGATAGGACATCAAATAATCTGTTGGAATTTTCAGCTCTTTAAATATGGGGCTATGCTAATAATTTAGTTTATTAATTTATCAGCATTTAAAAAAAATGTTTTTTAATATTATATTTTTTTATATTGTGCATAATCTTACTGCTTAGTATTTACAAAATCCAGAAAAAAATATGAATATTCTTGTTATTCTAGCTTAATATCTCTGATTTTCAGATTTGTTCTCTCTTATTTATTACAGTGACCAAGATTTAACATCAAGTGATGGCTTAAATATGGCTTCATTTATCACAGTGATTAAAACAACTCAAAAATGCCTTATTTTATGTTGATTTCTATTACTAATGGGTGTTTTAAATATGTGTGTGGAGTCAAATTAGCATGCACAGTTTGATTTGACTAATGGGAGAATGCATCGTTAGGCGCAACTCCTGGGGCAATGTCATTTAAATAATGTGATTGGCTATTTCTTTATAAATAAGAAAAGAAGTGCAGTGTGTTTGGTACATATTTGTTTGTACATTTTAGCATAAAACAAGTAAAATAATGATTAATGAAAGTGTTTATTCAGGAACTTATACATAACGTAATACTGTTACAGTCTTTGAGAAGTAATTAGTAATTTAGAATGGATTACTGTTTTTGAGTAATTAAGATGCAAACGCAGTGAAATTCAGAGTTTTAGCCAGAGTAGAAGAAAGCACAGATGACGGCAAGCCTAATAGTTTTTATATTTCAATTTATTTAGGTCCTGCTGAATGTTTATGAGCATTTTTCTGTGTTTATTAAGTAAACTTATAAACCTTATAGTACTCTTGATGCTGAACTCAGTCCTCACAGTAAGGCTCCAAAACTTAGTAAAAACCCTCACTGGACAGTTACACAAACACAAGCAGGATAAACTCTTTTTTTAAATACCCTTGATTTCAGAAGAAACACTGAATGATAACGTGTCTCAATACTTTAGTTATAATGTAGTTTAAATAACAAATTGTAAGTATATGAAGTAAGAGCACTAAATTGCTTATCTTGTTGAAATGAACTTCCAATCATGCAGCACTATTCCACTGCACATCTAGCTAAATGCTAATGCTAAAGTGAGTTTCCTTATTTACCAGGTGTTTACTTTATTTTTTTCTGTTATATCTCTTGTCTAGTTTTGGGGTGATTCCAACCACACCTCTACCTGTCCACACACCACTAATGCCAAATCAGAACATCGACATCTCTTTGCCTCTCAACACCATTGGGCCAGTTATGAAGATGGACCCTCTTAACAACCTTCAGGTATGGCACCCAAACCTCACCGTTAGTGCTTAAACTGCCTGTTCTTTTCACTCTCATTCACCCACGTGTACACCTACACACTTCTACAGGTATCCAAGCAAATGTGACACTTGGCAAGTTTGCAGTTTGCATTGTTATTCAGTATTTATTCCAATCCCTGAGCTCTCGACTCCAAATTAGCCAACTCGTTTTTCTGACGATTACACCAAGATTGTGTAATTATCTCACTCGTCTGTCGGAGGCATTCATTAATGTTGTCATGAGTCCCCACCATTAAAATTAATGTTGTTTAATAACTGACGGTAACGAGTGCTTGCCGGAGGCGACAGCTTCTCTTTTGCTAATCAATCAGGTGAAAGCACCACGCACACCCCTCCTACTCTCCACACTTTAGACAGGCCGATTCTCACTTCAAGCTGAACTGGAGGATGTAGGATTCACTCAGAATTGGCTGCCTCCTTTCTAAGTTCAGCCAGTGTCTCCTACTTAGCCACTTGCTGGCAGGAGACAACTGAAGGGAAAGCTAATGTGGTGAAACCCAGTCAGGAGGGCGTCCAGCAGTGGCTGGGCACAGCATGCTCCAGCTTTAGCCTTCACACCTTAATGGTTTGCTTTATTCCCTCTACTGACTCCCCTGCTAGCTGTTGTGAGTGTTAATGTCCCCCCCACACCACACATTCTCTCTCATATCTTAGAGTCACCCCCTCCTGCTTTTGTGTGTGTGTGTGTGTGTCTGATTTAGACATATTCTTTCTGGCTCCTCATATCTCATTTCATTCTTTCACTTTCACTCCTTCTGTTCCTTTAGAGGTCAAAATTAGTGCCTTTTTTCAGCATATGCTTTCACCCCTGCTTTTGCCCTCTTTTTGCATTTAGTTACTTCCACTCTTGTCCTTCATTTCCCTTTGTCTTGTTTTTTTCCCCACATTTGTGAGGCTTAGGCAACACTTGAATCTGTCCATCAGAAACAGAACCCCTGCAGGGAATGTTTGTGAGCAGGCTGTTTGGACGTGCAGACCTACTTGGCTGAAGAGCCACTATTGTCCAAAACAGGGCCTGCCATGCCATTGAGCTTCAGTCTGTGTGACCTGTCCAAGTCCCCTATTACCAGAGAAAACACCCCAGTGGCTTCATTAAAGCTAATCCTTAAGTCCTTTTTAACAGGAGATGACGGCAAGCAGCAGTTCAGTAACAGCTTAGACACGCCCACTTGGATGGGAGCTCATATTGCTGTGTTATTTTCCATATGGCTATATTTTCTTATGATCATGTTTCACACAGCAAGACTGCACAACAAGGCTAGAAACAGGGTTATTTGTCCTGTAGTGTTGACACCATAGTGTGTTCTCAAAAGAATAGCACAGTCAATCTTTATTATATTGCTTTTTACTTAATTCAAATTAACTGAAAACTGAATCAGTATTTTAGATGAAGTGTAAAGACTCTTGTTTTTCAGTAGTCAGGACACCTACCGAGCAGCTGTTATTTGGGTGGAGGATCGTACTGCAGTGACACTGACTTGGTGGTGGTGTGTTGCGCTGGTACTACTGGATCAGACACAGCAGAAGTGTAGGAAATTTTTAACTCTGTTAAGAATGTTTGCTCACTGTTGACTCTTAGACACACCTACCTTATAGGTCCACTTTGTAGATGTAAAGTCAGAGACAGTAGTATTGTGTTGATCCTCAGGATTGTGTATTGTCCAGTAGTATTGTGCTGGTCACAGGATGTGATTGACTGGAAAGGTTTGGTTGGTGCTGTATGTTCACTTCAGCAGTGACGATGAGGTGTATAAAAACATCAGCAGCTTTGTTGTGTCTGATGAATCATACCAGCACAACACAGTCCAGCGCACCACCAGCACAGCCGTCAATGTCTCTGCAGTGCTGAGAATGATCCAAGTCAAAGGAGGCTAACAAAGTATACAGAGATATCGATGGACTACAGTCTAGTTGTAGAACTACAAAGTGCACCTATATGATGAATGGAGCTGATAAAGAGGACCGTAAGAAGGTGGTGTTATTGTTACTGGTTGGTGTGGATTTGTTCTTATTAGGGATGTCCCAATCCGATCTCTGCATTTTTTAACTGATCGGTATCGGCTTTTCTGATCTGATTTTGACACTAGTGGTTGCTGTTTGGCTTCCAATCTCTGTCCACGTTTCACTATTGAATAGTCTGTTTTTGGAGCCCGCCAATGGGAATCGGGTTAAGCGTGACAAGTGGCAAAATCCTCCAATCTGATGTGAATACTGTAAGCTTCGGGGAATGTGGCAGCCAATCAGAGTACGGAGGCGGGCTTTAGCGCTGGCCAAGAGGCGGAGTGAATGTTTGCGTATCACTACGTTGGCTTTTGGATATTATCTCATTACTCGTGACTAATATGTCTGATGTCTGATCATATGTGATGTGTATGGGAGGTTTGTGTGCAGTAACGTTAATAGCAGCAGGTAGGAAGCAAAGTTGTGTTCATTTAACATTTGTAAACAAGTATTTTATTGTACTTTATGGAAATATATCAGATATAAGCTTATTTTTTATAACTTTAGTATATTTTAGCTTTAATATTAGACCAGAGATCCACAGTTATGATGTGTGAACAGTTTTGTATGTAAATCTTTGTTACCGCTTATAGTAATTGTTCCGTTCCACCTTAAATACTACAACAGTTACGGTAGGGAGCTTGAGCCACCTCACTGTTACTCTTCATATCACAGAAATACTATTATCAGAAGCGATGACGGCGCATGACATGACAGTACTATCTATTATACTAGTATTATCTAGTTCTTATCTAGAAAATAGAACTATCGGTTTGAGACTCGGTATCGGGAGACATTAATAAATTATTGACTCGGATTGGATCGGGAACAGAAAAAACGTGATCGGGACATCCCTAGTTCTTATTACAGAAAGTCACTTTTTTATTCAGACACTCTGGTCACATAGACCAAGCCAAACTCACTACTGCTGCTGCTCAGGATTTCAGCAGTGTGTTTCCTCTGTTATTCTCCCTGCAGCTCTGACAGAATGTACACAAATGAGCTGCTTGTTCCAAATCAAGCTCTAGAATTTTAAACTTGTACCTGTAATATTTCTGAATGTACTGCATCAGACAACACGCCAGTGTGGTTTAGTCAGACGTAATGCAGGTGTAGCCGGTTGATAAATTGTTGTTGTTCTTTGTGTTGTTAGAATTAAGCTTTTTCTTCAAACTTTTCTTCTTAATCTCAGTGAGGGCTAGATGTCAAATCTATGATGTAGCTTTTACATCTCGGCTCATTGGGGGCAAGCAGTTTTTTTCCTAATATATCTAATAAAGCCAAGGTAAATTAAATGCTAACATTCATCACCTGAGGCAAAGATATTTAATTGAAATCCATTTTATGTCTCAAAGTTTTTACAAAAAAAAATCTTCAAGTCGACAACTAGGTCATTGGAAATCCCGAGGGGCTCTTGTGAACCACCAGCTCCTGTGCCAAGTGTGAGCGGATGCACAGTGTGCCTGTGGACTCAACATCTGTCACATCACACCAGTCACGTACACAGGTGGCGAGCTGAGGACTAGGCTCTGTAAGGTGTGAGAGCATGAAAGACAACAGACACTGGCCCCAAGCTTGCTCTCGAACAGGCCAGACAAACAACTACAAATTTAACTTCTTGCTTAAGATAGTATTAAACCCAAAAATGCTAACAACAAATGAAATTCAGTGATGCCGAGTTAGCAGGATCTCATACAGAATAAAGCCATACTGGAAAATGACTTCATTTCCCAGATCCATTGTCTTTTACATTTGATGTTTGTGTGATTGTATGTGTGAAAAACAAATAAGATTGATATATGTAAATGACCTCCGTTCTGATTGGCCTCATCCAAAAAGCAGTTCTAGGCTAAAATTCCCCTCCTTGCTTCAGCTTGAATAGATGAGGCTGAACTGCTGTTGACTGAATAAATGGATTTATGTAAATGCAATGTTTAATGTAAGCATTTAATTAATCACTGGCTGTTTTTCAGTGTAATTCCAGTGTGTACTGCATAAGCAGGGGTTGACCCCATTATTGGCTCTTGGCAATAATCAGAGTCAATATTGAACATTGGGCAGCGTCGTGGCTTGGTGGTTAATACGTTTGCATCACAGCACTGGGCTCTTGGGTTCATCTTGTTATTTTGGGTGATCCTCCTAGGGCTTGATGCAGTCCTCCAGGTGGACTGTTTTTTTGGTATCTATATTTAAAAAAAAAAAACTATAGATAACATAAACATATATTTTAGCCCAATGCCCATCCCAGGGCACTCTTTGATTGGTAGAAATGTGGACTCCATGTTGAGTAAATACAGTCAAAAGCTCAAATCACGTTATTTTTAATATTCTAGTATTAAACTATGTTCATGTATGTGCATTGTAAGAGTTGCAATTTCATCGGCTCTGGAAAAAAAAGCATATCGATTGACCATTACTGCCCAGACTGCTTTTTTGAAACTTTTGCAGTATGCGCAAGTTTTTTTCCTCTGTAGCTTTATTTCTTTCCCTTGTTTTGTCATTTTGACCCATGAGCTGTTATGCTCAAGTACAACTCCAAGCAATATGTAAATGTAATCACATTACAGTGGTTTGTCTGGCTATAACATATTCAAGGTCCTGACCACCCAAGTCTTTTCTCCTGCAGGTGGCTGTGAAAAACAACATTGATGTGTTCTACTTCAGCGTCTTGATTCCACTGAATGTCTTCTTTGTTGAAGATGGCAAAATGGGTATGTACCTTGTCCATGCCCTCTGCACCTAACCAGTTATCCAATGACCTTGTCATTTATATAACTTAAATTTCATACAAACCAAGTAGGCAGTCAGGTGCATTAAATGCCCATGAGTTGTAATGAAAGACATGGATGTGTGAAGCCTTAGTGGCTTTGGAGGAGTAGTGAACAATTGTTCTCATCTGTCATCCCATTGTTTTCTGATGTAAATGATAACACAGTGGCTGATAGATGGATACTATAATTCCCTCTTTGCTTCCACAGAGCGCCAGGTGTTCCTAGCCACATGGAAAGATATTCCCAATGAGAATGAGCTACAGTACCAAATCAAGGAGTGCCACTTAAATGCCGGTAAGACTGATGATGTAATTTCAACGATGGTACTGGATCTGCCACATCACTGTCCAACAAGGTGGACTGCATAGTATGGAGGCATAAGACTTTTTGGTTGTTGGTTTGGTTTTGGTTGTTTTGTTTTATTTGAAACCATCACATTTTGGCACAAACTCCTTTATCAGGGCTAAAAGGCAATTAATTTAGCACAATGAAACAAGAGACCAGTCAGTGGAAAAACTGCAACACCGAAAGCGCCATAAGGAACCCTTTAATAGCAAAATCCTCATTAACTCCATCATGCATTACCTGGAGGTATGAATACAATTTAGGATTTTTGATTGTGTACAGTGGTGATGATGACTTGGTTGCACAATGTGTTCTTGGTTATTCTCTTGATTCTTTCTTTTTATGAAGACTATTTCAAATTAGAAATGCTGTTCTCTGTTTTGTGGAGTTCTCATACTAGTGGAATAGAGCTCTCCTATGATTGTAAGCTTCCTGTGGGCAGTGAGCAATGCTATGTTTGTACATTTCCTATTGGTTGGTTCATCTACCTTGTTTTTAATTGGATTGGCAATGCAACGCTGTAGATGTTATTCCATTGCCTGGTCTCTTGTTTGTGTGTCTAAACTGTGTTGGATAAATTGGAATTTTAATAACCTAATGTGGGGTTCTAGGGCACTCAACACTGTTCTGTACTCTGTTAAATCTGATGTACCCCAGAGACAAGAAATACTCTTTTCTTGTTTGCAGGTGTCTGTTAATTCTGTATAATGGGACACCTATGAAGTAGATGCTTAAACACTGTTCTGTACTACTACTATGGAAACTCTGAATGTTAACAATAACAGCCATAGTAAATATCCATTGATTGACGACCTTTGATACAGTAGGCTGTACAGCAGCATCTAAAATAATTTTTAGATTATTCCTCATGTTTTTCTGTACATAAATATACAAAACGTGCCAAAAAAATGGTGGTAACTGGGGTCTAAGCGGGATTCAAAATGTCCCATTATACAAAATTAATAGATTTGGCAGAGGAATGTTCACACCTCGGTAGCCGTTGTCACTAGATGCATTCATATTTTGAACTCTCAGCTGTGGTTCACTGTAATTCAACTAAATCACGAAAAGATTTTCTTAGAAAGACTTTTGCTGGAATTAGAATAGGTAGTGCTGTGAAAAGAAAATGTTGAATTAGTCATTCAATCCAGACACCTTTGCCACCATGTATTGTACTATGTTCTGTATTATGATGAGGTTGAATGGCCTTGATTCTATGATGAATTCTGTACTTATGAACATTGCCTGTTCTTTGTGAGAGGCTTAGATAACCATTGAGACTACGTTTTACATAAGTGCTTAAGAAATCTAAATTGTTTCTGAACATTTGGCAGTTTATTTTTACTTTTCATTTATTCAGGGTTAATTATTCAGTCAGTCAATACTGAATCAGTGCACTTTGTAGATGTTAGGCAGTACACAAGTCTCTCAACAGGCTATTTGTACTCATCAGTCAGGAGTGTGAACGTAAGTGCTGAGTTCTTTTTAGTCAAGAGAACATGACTGTCATGCATTTAACTCTTTAGTAGTCTCGATCTCTGGTACCAGAGGGCCATAATCCAGTAGATGAAACCCTTACTGTAGAGCAATGATCCTCACTATTTTTTTCAAAAGAGCCATATTGACAGATCAAAGTCAAGTGGAGAGCCACAATATCACCCCAAGTCACTCAAATAATGGAAAAAATAAACAACCCACCTATGAACTAGGTGGCTTATAGAATCTCTACTGCAGGGTTGCCAGGTCCAACAAAAATATCCAGTCTAAAGTCAATCTAAAACCCGCCTTTTAGAAGCATAAACTAGCCCAGTCTGTCACACGTTTGAAGCGAATGGCAAAACAACTCATACGACTTAGTATTTTGTTTATAAGTGATTTATTATCCGTATTGCTATTTATCTTAAAGTCATTAATAACATGGTAACCTGAGTGTTTTATTAGTTCTTTTATAAGTGTTATATCCCACTCAAGAACATTTAATAGTACCATAATTAGCAAAATAAAAACAAAACCGACTTAATTATTTCTGTTCTTGCCCCTCCTGAACTCTCTTCTCTCCTCTGATCCTCTTTTTTTCATCGCCTTGTGATTTCTGGTTACATGACGAGCTATTATGAACTTTTGGACAGTTCTTTCCATCTGTTATTTAATTTCACTCAAGCTCACGCGTACACAATTTTAACTGCCATGTTCTGTTTTCATCTTTTTTCGTGACTTTTAAGGGCTCCTCCATTTCAAACTTTTTATATGACTGCCTTCCTTTAGTTGTCGTTATGTTCTCATTCACATAACATCCAAGTCAACACCCACTTTTTAGTTGTTTTTTGGCGGCCGCGGCAATTTTTTTAAAGTAGCCCCCAAAAATGCAAAAAAAAAAAAAAAACCCGCAACTGGATTTTCAAACAAGCCCAATTTGGCGTGAAAACCGCGAACCTGGCAACTGTGCTCTGCTGTCTCGTGCAGCCTGCTGTTGGAAACAGTGCCTGTGTTGCCAGCTTCCACAGTATCCCCCATTTGGAACCAACGTTAATTGAGGCAAAATGAGAAATAGAGGGCAAGTGCTTGGAATGTTGAGCGCATTACATGTCTCTGCAGCATACTTTAAAAATATTTGGCTGTGCTGGCGTACTTTTGTAACCGGTCACGAGAGCCACCAATAAAGCACGGCGAGCCACATGTGGCTCG
>BRDA01012878.1:42449-59915 GCA_036984385.1 Crenuchus spilurus | reverse complement strand
TTGGCAGGTGTTCAAATACTTATTTGCAGCAGTAACGCACAAATAAATTATTTAAAAAATCATACATTGTGATTTCTGGATTTTTTCTTTTAGATGATGTCTCTCACAGTGGACATGCAGCCAAGATGACAATTTCAGACCCCTCCATGATTTCTAAGTGGGGGAAGTATAGGAGTTGATCTTTGCTTCATGGGGAAGTTTTTCAGCCCTGCTTTTAATGAAAGATAATAAAGGCCAGCTGATCAGAACAGAGGCCTTTAATATATCAGTCTTAAAGGAACAGTAACTAAAACTACATGTTTAATTACAAGTGATAAAGGATATATGAAAACAAACTGTTATTGTTTTTGGGTTCATAAAACCAGAAAAAACAGTATGTGGACTTGTGCAGGTAAAACTGCAGGATACGGGCCCTTTAATTACCAGCTTTGGCTCATGTGCTAGAGTAGGGAAATCATGAAGCTGTGCTGGACTCTCAGCCCCAGTTCCCCAACTCTGCATTTTAGAAACTGGGTGTTAAGTCCTGCTGCTGGAGGTCTATTCTACAGAACAGATCAGAACAAAATCTAGCAAATCAGCTCTTCAAAAATATCTGCATGTTAAAGCCAGCGCTGCAGGATGACAGATTTTCAAATGCAAGTCCATTTTCGTAATGGTTCAGCCTTTAATATGTTTCTCTCTTCCCAAATGTACTCAATTACCAGCTTGCTAACTTCATTTGTTTGGCACTGTAATAGCAAAAATAAGTAACAGAATAATGTAATAAGAATAATATGAGTAAAAGATATAATGGTTGATATAGTGTAGAGGGTAACAACACTGTCTCTTATGATAGATTGAAGTTTAATTCCCAGTCTGGGCAAGTACACCACACTATACCAATAAGAATCACTGGGCAAGTCTTCTAACACTACACAGTAAATCTGCCAGTGTTAAATCAACACTGTTAGAGTTAAATTAACACTGAGGGTGTCAAAATGTAACAGTCTCAGTGTTAATTTAACTCTAATAGTGTTGATTTAACACTGGCAGATTTACTGTGTACACTTATCTACAAATGTCATGTGCCTGAAATTGTAAATGGATAAGAGTATCTAATAAAAGTAATAACAGCTTATAGGCAATAGGGCATGGATGCCTCAAAGGTAATGTCAAATAGACATGCTTACATATATGCTTTCTGTTGTCTATAGAGGTTCACATATGTTCAAGTACCAGCATCCATCTTAAGCCTGAATTTTGCCAACATTTTACATAATAATTTGCCGCAGAATGTCATAAATTATGTATAAACAATGGTCATAAGCTTTTAATACCTCTTAGCAACCTAAGCTCCAGTGCAAAAGTAAAGAAACTTTAGGCTAAGGCTGGACATTAAGCAGAACATGGCAATTAAATACGTATCATGATACAAGTGTTATATACTGGGATATACTGTGATACTGTAAGCAAAGTGATGGACTGCAATTTCTTTATGTAATTTTAGGCAAACTGAGCAGTGCACTCTTATGCTACTTGTTTCTATTAGAATGAAAGAGTCTAATGGCTGAAGATAGATTATAACACAGTTATTTAGTGCCCAGGGGTTTAAACACAACACAAAACAAGATGAACCATTGTCTGCCACCTTTTTCTACATAAAAATTATGAATCCTTTTCTGTATTTTTGAGAATCAATACAGTATCAAAAAATATAATATTGTGATACTCAAGTACAATATTTTCATACACCCCTACATCACATACCAAACTCATTTTGATTAGTTTTTAGTCAAATCATTGCTTTTTAAGTTGCATATTAGTATAGACGTCAGTAGGGTGCACTTAAAGTGTGCTCTCATGTTATTAGATTGTGCTTAGTTGATGTTTTGCCAGTGATACTGCAGCAGTTATGGAGAAGGAGGTGAGGTGATCAGGGTGACACACTGAGACAGGTTAGGGGGAACCCGTACCTGGCATAATCTCCAAATCAAACTGAGGCAGGAGATCGTCAGCCACACCTGTCTGACCTGGAGAGAGAGAGAAACAGATCGAGAAGGACAAGGTGACAGGAAGAGAAGAAGAAGAGGAGAAATTAGCACAAAGAGGTGCAAGACGTGATTTGAGAACTGTGGCAGAAGCTGGTGGCTGGTGCATGCAGCAGAAGATATTCAGAAGAAGAAGAAAGAATCAGATGGCCCACCTGTAGAGGACAGAGCAGGCAAAACAGTGTGTTATTATTAAATATTTAGTTACTACATGCATGATTGTGTTATTAACGGTACGATAGATTCTGTGCTATTGATACATTTTATATATTCCAATTGTACCATTGTCACAGAACATACTTAAAGTCAATTAGAAATCAAAACTGCAATTGTATCCTATCACATACCATTTAAAAGACCAAATGTATCGAAATCAGTGTCAAAATGCAAAATGACTATTGCCTGCTTCTAAAACGTTTGAATCTGACTCCATGCACAAAATAATGCAGAGAAATGCAGCCTTGACTAATAGGTTTTGACTCCCTTTCCACCACCCAAATCTATCAGTTATCAGCTAGCTGACCTACCTAACAACATATTTCATACAAAAATATATAATGGTACAGCAGGACAATGCATTATAACGTACAGTTCACATTGCCTTGAGAGGAATGATCATATTTACACAAATTTCCTTTTTCTCCAAATCATCAGTCACCCAAGACATTTTTATTATTTTATTATTATTTACGTTACACTTATGTAGCGCCTTTCTAGAAAACCAAGGACGTTTTACAATCGACACAATTCATTTACACACACTCATTCACACACACTGTTGAGTAGCTGCATCACCTGGGCACATATACATACACAGACATACACATTCATTCACACACACCAGAAACTGTGGGAGGAAACCTACGCAGACACAGGGGGAACATGGAAACTTCACTCAGGTGGGAACTCGAACCCAAGACCTCAGTGCTGAGAGGCCAATTTGCTAATAGAGCTGGGCGATAAAACTATTTTTCACGATAATTTTTCCCTCGATGACGATGATAAGCCGGGACAATAGAATTCAATAAGCATTAATGTTCATTTCCATTGCACACCTAAGCTGATTGACAGTGAGTTCAGAAGTCTAATACTGCTGCTTGTTTGCTCCTCCTCACCAGCGCCGCCAAAATGCACTGTTGTGTTTAAGACAAGCGAGTGATTGGGGGAGAGTGTTGTGGGGCCGGGCGAGAGAGCATTAAGTCGTTCTGTGCTCGTCTGTTTGTGTGAGAAGGAGAAGGAGGGGGACTTGCTGTGTGTGTGTGTGTGTGTGTGTGTCAGCCCGAGTGCTAGCATTAGCCTGTTAGCTTGGCTCTCTAGCCTGATGTTATTTTGGAGTGGCTGCAGCCGACAGCAATCACTGTAAGTTTCAACAATAAAGCGACGACTGTAAACGTCTTTCTCGTCCATCTTTTCAGCGCGTCCAGCCAAACACTACAATATTATGTTCTGGCAATAGAAAATGTTATATTTTAAATAGTAACATTTCATGTATTTAGTCTGATGTTTTTAGAAAGATGATTAAAACTATGACAGTGTTAGAAAATTTAATATTGTGATAATTATCGAGATTGATCAATATAGAAAATTTTTTTGTCATAAAATGTTTGGCCATATCACCCAGCTCTACATGCTAACCACTAAGCCAGTATGCCGCCATGTTTAAAGTCCAAATTTTGCTTCTTTAGTTGAGAACCTGAGCTGTAACATACCAAAACCATCTCTCAAGCCATACTTGGATCTTAATTAAGGTCTCCCAGACTAGTATATGTGATTTAGGACACAGTATTACTTAAAGTGAGACGTAAAAATAAAAACTACAATTTAAGATAACGAAACCTGATTGTAGATCAGTCTTCTTCTACCTGGTTAAGTTTTATAAGTAATAATATGTTTTAAAACACTCTGTCAGACATTAAGTAAGATGGATGTGGTATGAGATTTGGGGTATGTTTACATGACTGTTGAGTTCAAGGTTTGTTAGCAATGTTACCATTGCACATCCAGGTCTAAACAAGCTAATTTTGACTCCAAACATGGCTGATCACATTAAGGTTGAAAACTGCTTATTACAATAGGCAACATCTATCTTTAAGACTGCTTTTGTTTTTCATTTGTCATAAAGGTTTTTCAGTTTCAAATAATCAAAATCAAAAGCAGCCTTTAAGCTGATTCCTACTGGTATAAGCCATAATAAATTTAATGCAGTTGTCATGAAGAGCTTACATTGTTGTCTACAGCTGTTATCTATTAGTACTGTTAACAATAAAACTGAATTGTGTTGGGCATCACCAAAAACAGTATAACTTTAGATTCAACTAGATTAATGCCTCCTGCTGACCACTATTAACACTCCAAGCAGTCACACAAGCTTTCCTTGAAGGCCTCCCATCCAAGTACTGACCAGTTTCAAACCTGCTTAGCTTCACTGTGCATGAATGCTATGTTGTGCAGGTACTGTGGCTACATTCCTTCACTCCAGTCCTGGAGAGAGACTAGAGGCACAATACAATGCTCTAGCAAATACTTGCAAAGTGAAATCACCAGTTGCTGGTGCAGCAACAGCCAGTTTGCCTCTGCTCTCTACAGCTATTATTAACCGTGATTATAGTCATTCAGCGAGATCATTTCATCACCGTTCATCCTCAATTGTCTCCTATTCTTATTGAGGTTCCTACCACTTGACACTGTCATGATAATGTATCATTCCCATCTTAATTTTTTCTCATTTCCAAGCACACACAGCAGACAGCTTGAAGGTCACCGGACACACCTCCATTGTGCACTATAAAAAATATGTATTCATTAGCCACCCTATAGACCATTAATTATTGGTCAGTTTCTGACTACAGGGCTACTGTTGATATAGGGTTAGAATATGGCTAATGACAACAAATTACCTACAGTCTCTAAAGGTGGCCCTACAGTACTGTAGAAAAGTTGTAAATCAGCTTTTCATTTAATTATTTAATTTATGTGACGTGGACAAATGAAATATGGCTGTATTTGACATTATAATTACTATTGAAGGCTTTGGTGGCATTTTATTTTCTGTTGAATATATGCTTTCTGACTCTGAAAAATTAATAACTCGTACTTATTGGCTGTTTTTATTGGAAATTCAATAAATGAAAGAGTGCTCTCAGACTTCTGTGCAGTACTACACACCATTCAACACTGAGCTGTGAAAAAGAGGGATATTTTTTGGGTCATCAGCAAAATCTCCCTGGTGGTGAATGTCAGCTGGGGGATGGCAACATTCAGTGAACCTAAGTAATCTGGAGGAAGGTGCACAAACTTTACTTTCACTTTCAAAAAACATTTGGGGCTAGAGTCAAAACATTTGTATCTGTATAATCACGCCTAACAATGCCCCTGGGCACAGCGCAGTGATGAGTTATACATTTCAGACTGGTTTGCACCTGCTAACCTCTGCCTCTGGGATGGGTTGCCAGGTATCGCCACACATATTCCACACAGAAACTGAGACCCATTTGGTTTGTATCAGTGTGAAATCAGGATATTATCAGAAGAAAAGGTTAAAAAAAGTTAGACCAATGCAAAAACGGGAAGTGCTGTCAGGAATGTTAGTGTATGAGGAGTTTCTAATAAAGTGGCCAAAGAGCACATTTCTCCTATATTTCTCCTCTCACTCTTCTCTATTCTCCCCCATATCTCTCATTCATCTATTAGCTGACCAACAGCAGACTGGTCAAAACTCCCAGCTGGAGGAAGAAGATAAGACTTTTGTATCAACATTCCTTTAATAAAGTGTATATAGAAAAAGGGAGGATGTATGAAGCTAATGAATGTGAGGGATTCATAACTAACATTGTTGGGAACATAGCCAATGTTTTCTTGTCCAAGTTGTTTGACCTTCTTCTGAAATGATAGATCAGTGCAGAAGATAATTATGTCTAAAGTGCCAGTTTAACCATTAAAAGCTGAGTTGATCTGCTATAGAATTCAAACATAACACATTTGTGTTAAGAAATTGAAAAAATAATAGCAAAAATTGTGAACCACTGTTGTTTTCATTTTATGACATACTACTGGTCAAAAGTTTTAGAACACCTCAATGTTTCTAGTTTTTAATTGAAAATGATTGAGTTTAATGTCTCATTGCACTCTGAAATGAAAGCATTGGAGTGAAATAAGAACTCATGGAATCAATTTATAGACCAAAATGTGTCTAAACGTTGGACACAAAGTAGCAGCTTTGTCAGATATAACAGCTGAACACACTCGTGACATTCTTTCTACAATAGACATCAAATATTCTTCAAACAGTTCTTCACTAATCTGCTGCAGAACATCACATAAATGTTGGCTCTTGTAGGTTTGCTTTGCTTTTCACTTCATCCCAAATCAGCTGGATGGGGTTTAAGTCTGGAGACTGTGCTCCACATGTTTTCAAGCTGACCATCTTGTTGTTTTTTTCCTGAGGTAGTTCTAGCAGAGCTTGGACTGATGTTTTTGGTCATTAACGTTTTAAAACTTTCTAAAACACTTTTGAGCGGTGGTGTATTTTAAGACTTGAACACACACTCACAGACAGAGGTGAACCCTTTACGTACAGAGGCTCTCATACAATCTCCCAGGAACTCTAGACTACTGTTATTGGTATCTCTGGTGCCTAAGTGTAGGTAAAGTGTTCCTTTAAAACTCAGGAGAGTACAGTGTGGATTTTTCTGAGCAGAGAGAACACAGTGACCGTTTCCTAATGAACACCATCAAACCATTGGCTGGTGTCTCACTGTCATTTCTTTGAATCAGCCATAAATACTTGCAAACTACAAAACAAGATTGTACTCTTCTTCCACTTATGAACACAAATGAACTGAAAGTTTACAGTCTGTACTTTCCAGAGAATGTCTCTTGAGCTATGAGGGAGTAATAATGACAGTCTTATGCAGCAGTTTGAACACCTGGTCAATTGATATATTTTTTTAAGTGAAAATAAGTTCTCTACAAAAAAACATACTTAAATATGACATTTATTCTACACATTTCAGAGCATTGTTTCTATTTATTTACTGACACAAAAATAAAATGTCAAAATATTAAAATTAATAAATAAACAGTAGTTGCAAATTAAACTGAGTAAAGGTCTGTTCTCTAATGTGTTAACCTCTTAAATAGCCTGGACCCACCAGAAGGTCTATTCTGAGATGCATAACATTGTTTTCAAAGCCACTTCTTATTGAAACCTTCTTCTTTCCCTTATTTTGTTCATTTCTGCCCATTTCGAGCTGCTAATTAAATATTTTTGCTTCAAATAATAAGTGTCGTATCACATAATATGTGGAATAAGTGTTAAAATGTTGACTCTGGATGCAATCGTTTTCTGATGTTTAAATAAGTAAGAAACTAATAAAACTGAGCACTCAAGGGCAACCTCTTCTGACTCGTTTCTGAGCTGCGAGATGAACCTGCATAAAGTCCCTTCGCTGTTGTGCAGCCTGAAAAAAAGATCAAAATCTAAAAGCTCCGACATTTTTGTGTTCTGCAGTAAATTGTAAGCTATTATAAATCATAAAACACATTTTTCTGCTAACCTGAAGGGCTTTTACTAAAGCCATCAACAATTAGCATTTATTTAATGTAGCTGGTGTATAAAGATTTGCTATTTGTATTCAGATGTTTCTGTTTATATTACATTAGCACAACCTAACAGGCCGTTAAAAAAAGACTATGGTTATGCAGTTGGATAAGATGACATATAAATAAAAATGCACAGCATCCAGCACACAAATCTACAGGTTTTATTTTCTACTGCTTTACTGATCTCTATTGTGTTGATGTGTTGTTCAGACCCTGCTGTTCTGACCAATACACCTTTATCATAGTTGTAGCAGACAGACAGGAAAGGAGTTTAGATGTGGCCTCCAGGCTGAGGACCTCCCGGGCAGTACAGCTCTAAGCTTAGAGTCAGAAAGGCTTAACTCAGCCAGAGCTTGGAATTCACTCTCTATGCTTGGCACCGTGGTAGAGTGAACTGCTGAGGTCAGGGATATAATTCCCATTAGCTTGACTGCACAATGTGTGTAAGAAATCGCTGTTCTGTCAAAAAGCTGCGTATAGTTGTGTGTAGTATTTGTTCTCTGCCCACCACCCCCCACCCCCACCAGCTTAGAGACTTTTCAGACTAAACAAGAAAAAGATATTCAGGTTCTGTATGTACTGTTGCCAACAGAGCATCAAATGATGTTTTAGTTAAAATCTTAAAACAAGCCTAAATTTTTAAAGATATATCTTACTTATTTCTAGAAGTTTTTAATTTGTTTTAAATATTTAATACAATGGCACATTACAATACTTAATAAAGAATAAGGATAATACTTTTTTTATTATTTTTGGAAATAATTTTATTATTAAATATTTTTATTCTAAGAAACAGTTAGAATCATTTTGATTATTTTAAGAAATAATTAAAGTATTTTGCTTATGTCAAGAAATAATGTGAATCACTTTAAAAATGTAAAAAAAAAAATGTGTTTGTTCCAAGAAATAATGAAAATAAATTTGCTTATTTTAAGAAATTATGAAAATAAATTAACCTTAGTTTAAAAAAGAAAATGGGAATAATTATGCTATTTTAAGAAATATTGAGAAGCACAATGCTAATTTCAATAAATAATGAGAATAATTAGGTTTATGTCAAGAATTTTACTTGAAACATGTAAGTGGAATCAGACAACTTCATGACTTAAACCATGCAAAACAAAAAGTTAAAATTCTTATAGCAATTTGATTATGAAAAACAGACCAATTTATCTTGATTTAAGACAATTTCACTAGCCAAGACATCATTTTTCTACAGTGTATGAGTGGACAACATGACAATAGGTGGTTTTTATCTTACAGGTACCACCATTACTCAAAGATCATGCAATGGTCTACTCCATGATTCATTAAACATACCCCTTCACTGGGTGCTGGCCAGGGCACTCTTAACAGTCACACTCAATTTAAAACTACAATATTTAAATATCCCTCATGTTCCTTATTAAGCTGAACATTCTACATTTTTATATTCTATTATCTCAACTGAGACTGTTGTCAATTTCACAAACATAAAGAACAAGGCATTGTGATAAACATTGCATTACATTATGTAATAATATGATATATAATATATATATATATATATATCAGTTGTGCTATAGTGTTCAGTGGACTGGTGAAACTCAATTGAGGAAGTCTTAAATGACATGGACATATAGTCTAAAGAGGTGTACAGCATTCCCATCTGTCCAGTGATCATTACCATGTCCCAAAAATCAGACAGCATACTTTATCAGCTCAGCTTTATCAGCCTCTCCCAGTGCTAAATGTCACAAAACAGTTCCTCAAATGAGCAAGAGGGGCTTTATGTAAACAAAGCAGTTCAGAAAATGGGTCTGCTTAAAATAAGCCTGATCCTGTGGAGGGCTTAAGAGTCTTTAACTGTTCTTGAAATACTGGCCTATATGACTTGGTTGTTAATGTGCTCCTACTGGGATTTGTTTTGTAGTTTTATTTATTCTAATAAATTAATTGCAATGTACATATTAACCTCTTAACAGTATTTTGAGGATTTTTGATCTGACACTGTATGCCTAACCTTTATGGATTTACATACCGGTAGTATCTACATGAATGGTGGTTTTGGTAGTAGAGTCCTTCAAACTAGCAGAAAATCTTTTATAATCTGTGACATGCTTACAATTTAAATATGTTGGTGCTTTTATATGTTTTGTTCCAGAAATCATTTGTTTTCAGGCTGCACCTGCACAGTTGGTCATGGCTATGTAAGAGGTTAACAGGCAACAAAATTAATACATTTACATGTTGTAAGAGTGCTGTGGAACCTCAAAGATTAGGAAAAAGGGAGCAGGATCCAAAACAGAGAGTTTTTTTTTAAAAAACGAGGTAACAAAACCTCCAGTTTGGTTGTGAAGATAAACAGGACTTGACTTGGGTAGACGCTCATGACAAAAAACACAGATTGACATGAACGCACAGATACACAGAATGACCGACAACCATATGGCACATGAGGTTACTTTTAAAGGGTACATGATTCGGCGTGATACGAGAGGACTGTGGGTAACGAGACAGACAGATGTTGACAATGAACTTGACATGACGAGACTAGTGGCGTGGACATGACGTGACAAAAACACACATGGCAGACACGTGACAAGACATGGGGGCTTGATTTGATTGTATTCCGCCATGATAGCATTAGCAAGGTCCAGATGATTCGCTCTGGAAACTCCACTCCAGCTCATCCTAAAGGTCACGTCAACACTACAAAAAATAATTCCACTCCTCTACAGTCCATTGCTAGAGGGCTTTAATGCTTGGCATTGAGGACGGTGATCTTAGGCTTGTTTGGGCTCAAAAGTGTCTCATTCTACTGGTATTTCTTATCTATGGAGCTTCTACAAGCCACGTGTGCACAACACAACACACTATCAGTAACAACTGAGCTATTTAGCTGTAGTGAATTTCTTTATATTTAACTGAACACAAACAAAAATAGTTTGAACCACTGATGACTTTGTATGCTGTGAAACTTTCAAAACCCAAAAATAAGACACAACCCAGCCCCCCTATTCTTTCTTTTTCTTAGTATTCTTAAAGTTTCATTCACACTCATACAATAGCACCCTCACGTCATCCTCCACTGCTAGACACAGACTTCAGTTGCCATGGAAGCACCTCCACCAGTGGGTGATGCACAACAATGAGGCCATTTGGCATCCAATCAGCATTCATCGTCTCACGTATGACATCGCCTTGAGGCTTCTGTGACAGCGTAAAGCAAGTGCCACTTTCAGACCCATCTGTGTGCACACCACACCTGCCTATTAGACCTGACAAGCCGAGCCAAAGAAACACAACTTTCACAAGCCAGCCATTATGATCCTCCAGCAGCATATTACATTAAACACCATTCACAGTGCTAAATCTGCACTTTCTGCCGGTATGATGATGAAATTCTGATCTGAAAATGCTATTTAGATCCATCTAACAAACCAAGAGCCACTGGTATAGACTGGCCAGCTATGTGTTCAGTGTCAAGACAGTATGTGCCTTTTCTTAGGCAAGTCAACACAAAGGATCCTCTAACAGAGAGACCTAAAGCCTTGAAACATCTCAGCTTCACCTTCCACTGAGAGCTAAACTGAGAATCTGAAGGCCATGACTGCATTGTATCACATTCAGCTTTTCAAGTTTACTTCAAATTGAATCCCTTCTCCTGTGTTACATTATAGAAAAAGAACGTCTTCAATATAAAACATGTGGTAGCAAAATTTTGGGCACATCTGGTCACAAATTTTATGTCCTGAATAGCAACAGAACTTTAATGGAATTGCTCATAGGATTGATTGACATGTAAACCAAAACTCAAGTTTGAAAAAGTGGCAGTGCACTGTTCATGGTCATAAAAATGACCTTCACAGAAGAGACCCTTTCCTGTGTCCCCATCACTAATTTCAGCTTCAGAAGTTTGCAAAGGGACATGTGAACAAGCCTGATGCAAAACAAGTCCAACATCACACTGTCTGTAAAAAAGCTGAGGATGAAAAGAAGTCCATGAACCTCACAGTCCTAGAAGCCTTGTGTAAAGAAGAAAATCCCTCAAACAAGAATATATAAGACCCTTAGCTGGTTACAGAAAGCACCCAAGTACCCAAACCTTTGCTTCAAGCCCTTTTATTTTGAATCTGTCAAAGAAAGAAAAAAGTAATCTTGCTTAAAATACTAAAGAAATGTGTTTAACTTATATTGTACTCATATTGTACTCACTTAGCTATTCACATTAACAGAAATGTTGACCCAAACATTTCTGTGTCACTGAATAAATAGGCAAAAATAAATAAACCCTAAATAACACCTGACACTGTAGTCGGTTAGATGTGATTTCTATCATATATAAATATGTGTCACCGTAGGCTAATCAATCCATTGTTTTCTTGAACCTGATGCATTTGTAGAATTCAGTCAATTACTACTGACAATAGTTTCACTACCTGCCTTCTGTCTTCTATTATAAGTGTGTTTTTGAGTCTAATTATTCTGTTCTGTTCTAGGACAATTAAGAGATGTCTACAGTCTACAGACAAATTGTTTTCTCTGGTTACTGACAATAAGACAAACCTGATGAGCTCTGCAGGGTTCCAAGACTGATCACTCAATAACTACTAACAATCCACCCATCCATCCGTTATCACACCCACTTAATCCTCATCAGGGTCGTGATTAGTCCACTACTCCCTCACTGGGTGCAGGGCAGGGCATTACACTATCCCAACTACACTGTAAAAAATGATTTGTTGACTCAACTTAACTCAGTCAAGTTATCTTTTTGCTTTGACTCAGTTAAGTTGTAAAGACTTGACATGTTAAGTTTAAGTTGTATAAACTTAACATGTCAAGTCCTTACAACTTAACTGAGTCAAAGCAAAAAGATAACTTGACTGAGTTGAGTCAACAAATCATTTTTTACAGTGTAAGCCCAGAACAGGGAACCAATCCATAGCTGGGTGCACACATGCATGCACACTCACAAACACGCATGCACACACAAAATTTAGAGTACCCAATCCACCTGACCTCCATGTTTTTGGACTGTGAGGAAACCGGAGATCCTGGAGAAAACCCACGCAGACACAGGAAGAACATGGAAACTTCACCCAGATGGGAACTTGAACCCAAGACCTCAGCACTGATAGGTTAGCGTGCTAACCACCAAGCCACCATGCCACCCACTACTAACAGTCATTTAGCTTTTATATTAAATAAAAAATATATAAACAATATTTTATTGTCAATATAAGTTAAACACAAAGTCAATAAAGGAATAAGACTGAAAATTTTGTTCAATACAACCAACTCATCGTGTACTACTGCATGAACATTCTACCAACATTTAAACATTTTCTCATAATAAATCACTAAGGTGGAAAGTCATTCTGAGTGGTTTGATGTGAAATGCATTCTGGACAAGCTCACCAACAAATACTTTTTCATAGTGCTCTTTTAGTGAAGCATGTAATGCCTCTAAAGTTTACTCATAAAAGCCTAGTGCATTAAGTCGCTATGAATAAGCTGTCATAAGGTTGTCTTCATAGCATTAAACACTTTTGACTTCTGACCTACATCTACTGATGGCAATCAGCGCTCACCTATTTCTACCTCTGCCAACCTCAGACCCTCATCATTACACACCACCATTGAAGTAGAAATGGATCAGAACAATCTGACTGATGTTTCCAGGCTGATGCACTTTTAATTTGACCCCAGATGGATGCAGTTATCACTATTATTAATACTGTTTGACACTACAGCACAATGTAAGACTTAACTGATGATGTAAATTTCTATCAGTAGTTTGATCAGAGGAGGATGGATCCCCTTTCTGAGTCTTGGTTCCTGAAAGATTTCTTCCTCCAGCCTTGAGCGAGTTTTCCCTTGCCACTGTCTCCTTTGGCTTACTCACATCGGACTATGGGTTTTGATTCAAATTGTCTGATGCTAATTATGTAAAGCTGCTTTGTGACAACATCTGCTGTAAAAAGCCCTTTATAAATACAATTTTGATTGACTGATTGATTGATTCCTATCAACATCACTGTGGACAATTTGGTGTACATCTCAATATATAGGTGCATTACAATATCGTTGAAAAGTGAATTCAGTAATTATATTCAAAATGTGAAACTCATATATTAGGTTCATTACACACAGAGTGATATATTTCAAGTATTTATTTATAGAATATGAGCTTCATCTTTTGAATTGAACTACTGAAAGAAATTAACTTTTTAATTATATTCTAATTTATTTTAGATGCACCTGTAATTGACACTCTCACATTCTTAATGTATCCTGTCAAAAATGTCCTTTTAGATTGAAGTGAGTGAAATGTATTGATAACAGATTGTACTTTACTTATAAACATTACAAATATTTTTTAAAGTTTGAACACAACCACCTCAAATGTCCAAACTAGGCTGAACACAGTCCAGCAGCCTCACACAGTTCACTGACCTGTAGGCCTGAAAACCTTCACAGCCACAAAAGAAAAGGAGAAAGTACAGTTCACATCAAAGATTAGTGGCTATGAAGTTGCAGAATAAATCACTGTTTAGTCTTTGAATGCGTAGCACGGTGGTCTCCCAGCGAGACCTTTGTGAAGCTGCTCCCATAATTCAGCAGGGCCTCACGACAGAGGTGCCTCACAACCCTCCTCCTGCCTACAGCTGTTGTGTAATAGCCAGTCTAAAACTGCGAGGAGAAATACAAAACGATAATGGGCCTCTTTGTACAGTCAGTTGATGTGAGAAACTCCAATAAGGATGAGAAGCCAAACTGGTGTCTTTTCAGATGCATTGCCTGTGTTCTCTGTATCTAAACATACCAAAATACACAGTCCACACAACCAACCATGAAAACCTTCTCAGTCCGCAAGACTTAAGCAAAAGGTTCAACTGTTTTTAAAAAATAAATTAAAAATCCAGAATCTCAGATTATTAGAATACTTAATTTTGAGTTTGAGTAAATTACTATTCAAACAGTATCAATATTAAAACAAAAAAGACTTGACGTTTCCCTTTATGTATAATGAGTATAAAATATATCATCTACATTGTTAAATTTAATTATAAGCAAAATATTCAAATTTTTTATTTGGCACAGTATTATTATTATTATCTTAATCTTATACGTAATAAACATCCAAAAAATCTGAAAAAGTTTTGTTTGTAAACATTTATCCACATTTTACATTAACTTAGCTTTGTCAGTTACATCTGTTCATCTTCCTGTGTTAGATTACTCATTTTCTTTCCTGAATAGGTCCAGTTCCTGTAAATGATATGTGATTGTTGCTGCATATTATTGCTTACCCAGAACCAGGAGCTCTACTTGTGCTTCATTTTTGCCTTCTACATCATCAGCAATCACCACCTTGCAGTAGTAAACTCCACTGTCCCCCCACTGCAGCTCTCCAATGCGCAGGTCAGCTTCTGGACACAGACAGAAACAACATTCAGCTTTCAAGCTAATAACTAATAACAGATCAAGATAAGCTCAATGCAAGATTATCTGTCAAAGTAAAAAAAGACCAAATAATTCAAACCCATTCATCGTGTATTAAAAAGATGCTAAAGCTTTGTCACAGAAATATGTTACATGAAATCATTATTACATCACTGCCTGATCCCTGAGTCACTATTGTACAGTAGTTTTAATATAAGGTTTTGACTGTAAGCAAATTGCTTAACCCAAATAAAATGGTTATATTCATGTTAAAGGAATTATGATGTCTGCTTCCTATAATAATTATTGTAAAGAAAACTGAACTGGTACATTTTTGCACTGTTCACATCTCAATGCTTAATTATGCTGAACTTTTGAGAAATCAGTGGAATTAGTTCACATTTCTCAAATATGTATTAATATAATGTACAATACAGACTACAGCTGGGATGCAATTGGCCTGTTATCATTATTACATACAATTATTTGAGCATATCTTAGTTTTCAAAACATGATTAGATGCTGGATGCTAAAACAACACTGTTTATAACTTCTAACTTGGTGGTGATATAATTTGTTCAGAAAGCTGTAGTCAGTAATGTTTGAGTCCACAGTAGTGTTGGGAGTTCATCAGTTGGGAGCTAGTAAGCTAGGAAACAAGGTGATAATAAATTAAAATGTTAATAAATTGATACATTTAATTTACTTGTTTACTTGTTCACTTATTTGGCAATCAGTCATGAGCTAAAATGTCATGATTGTGACCTGCATATGAGGCAGCACTAACTTTGTAAAACAATAAAGTTAAACACTATAATATGTGTGTATGCAGGCAAATGTATTTACAGCCTAATCATCCAAGTCAGATTTAGTCATTTTCAACTTGGATTCTGAGCAGTTAGTCTTAAATTAGCTGTCACACAGTGTGAACAAAGCCTGCAAACCAATGGAATATTTCTGAAAACTATGAAGAGAGCAAATACTTTGTGTTCTGTTTAGGGTTGCAGTGGTATGCAGTGGTATGCAATCTGATGGCTATCATATACATTTGCTTAATATCAGTACTGGAAAAACGCAACCAAACCAAGAATCTCATGCACATGTGCATATCTCCTTTCCTCCTTGACTGACTGACAGATTTGGCAACTGAATCCACACACACACACACACACACACACACACACACATTCAGCAGAGAAAATGGCAAGGAGGAGAAAGACTGATAACACCAATTTCCATGAAGACCTTTGGGGGCATCTGAATATCAGAGTCAGGTGCTGAACTCTACAGGATGATCTCTATCACTTATGATGGTATTTTCTGAAGTTTCAGTTTACATTAAAGCGGACCTATCAAACCCTTTTTTACAAGTTAACACAGTACCCTGGGGGTCTTCATGAAACATCTGTCATCATTTCTGGTCAAAGCACTTAAGCTCAGATTTTTACTGGTTCAGTTCTGTACAGAAGGTCCCTAAACGAAACAAAAGCGCACAGAGCTTTGTTTTCAAGTGCTAGGTGGAATTACAAATTAGGACTGGGTCATTTGAATCATTATTGTGCAATAAGTGGAGCCCAATTTGTATTGAATTTCATGTTTTTAGACTTAGACTGCCCACATAAAACTGACTGGGTTGTCTTGTTTTATTGTGTGTGTGTTGTTAGGTACTGCAGATACCAAACTAAGTTTATAAAACACTGAAAAGGTTGTTCATAATATGTCCCCTTTAAAATTGTTTCAAATGTAAGAAAGTTTAATAAAACTTAGGTCAACCAAAGATCCTTCTGTTTTCATTACTGGAGGGTCACTGTAAGTGATAAATAATAAGAACTCTAAAATACTGTATACTGTGAAAACTCATTTCTAAGGTGGTTATCATAGTTGTGTTGATTGTAGACAAATGTAATTGAATGTTAAATAAACGTTTAACAAAAGCTTTAAAAATAAAGCTTTAAACAAAAAGGGATTTTAACCCCCTGTTTGAGGCTACTTCAGACATTCCGATGTAGTCTGACATGCCCTGCTGACCTTTTACAAATTACACTCATCTAAAAAAATTTTTCCAAAGTCTTACACAGGCTTTTGTTCAGCACACACTCAGCAAGAACGGTAACAAAACAGTAAGAGTGTCATAAATCTACATTTTGATTAAATCTGCTCTAAACTTTGACTTTCCAAAAACCCATTTTCAGATCTGCTGATACATTGTAAAAACACTCATTTACAATAAACATTTCTAGCCAAGACTTTTGAGCTCAGAACTGAATAAACAGAGGTGTTGGCTACACACTGCTCATTACAATTTTTTAGTAATTGTATGTGGTTTTATTTCTAATGCTTAATAAATGTGACTTCACGTGTTTGACTCATTCAGTGGTTCCTAGATTTAATATTTATGAGATACGTG
>BRDA01012878.1:13266-42349 GCA_036984385.1 Crenuchus spilurus | reverse complement strand
TATATATATATATATTCTTTTTTCTTTTCTTTTCTTTTTTTTTAAAGTAGACCCTTTTCTGGGGTTTAGTTTTGTTTTTAAGATAAAATCTTGCTGAAAACATATACCGGTAAGTGTTTTTGCGGCATTTTGTTAATATAATGCTGGCAGGAAAGCCAACTCCAGAGGGTTCAAAAGCCACATGGCTCCATACGTTTGGTGTGACATCTAGATATTTTATACATCACTGATAGGAACAATCAGAGAAAAAGTGCAGTAGTGGAAGTACTGGAGGAGTTTGGAATGTGTCAGTTAGGAGTGTTTGGTGTGTGTGGGAGGGCTCAGATCCTCCCTCAGTCTGGTAGACATGCAGTGAGTAAACAGACCTATTTCAGGAACAGGAAACACTCAACACAATGGAAGGCCCTTCCTGTGAGGAGCGAAAGTTCCTGTAAGGAACTGACCACTAGACCCAGACTGAGGAAAATGCTGATTTGAAAGCACTAGAGAGCTGAACTAGATTACATATCACAGTAAGAAATCGTGTTAAATACTAATACTTACTTACAGTCAGATTTCTATAGCACCGTTCTAGACACTCAATGAGCTTTTGACATTTAGAATGTGACCTTTAGAAAGTACTACATAAGTTTTAAAATCAAAGTCAATGCTTTTAATTCTTTAAAGAGGAAAATTAATATTATTTTCCATGGCAGGCATAAATGTCCTATTCAGAGGAGTTTGTGAGATTTTTCTTTGACAAAGTTCCGTGCAAAAGTTCCGTTCTGTCACCTATGTATTTTATGTAGAACCATTTAAAACCATTATCATGTGCTTGTACTTGTTAAAATGAAAGCAAGCAAGTAAGTAAAAAGTCAATTTTTTTTTTGTTTTTTAAAAAGTAGATATTCTGTGAGCTTTGAAAGTTTGGTGACAGATGTGTTTCTCAGTGCTCCTCAGACATGTGATGGATATATTAAGATTTAGCACATTTGGCTTAACATAATAAAGTACTGACTAAACACACCAGATACTGAATGAGAACTACAAATAATTGTGGACTGGTGAAATGAGCAGTTTGGAAAGAGTTAAACCAACAGATTCACATACAGAATATCACTGCTGTGTTAATATTATGTAGTTTTACAATATTAGAGCTTTTCAGAATAAATGAACACTTATTACCCAGATAAATACCTTTTTACTCAAGTGACTGAATCATTGGTACAGTATTGTACATACAGGGGTTGGACAATGAAACTGAAACAGCTGGTTTTAGACCACAATAATTTATTAGTATGGTGTAGGGCCTCCTTTTGCGGCCAATACATTGTCAATTCATCTTGGGAATGACATATACAAGTCCTGCACAGTGGTCAGAGGGATTTTAAGCCATTCTTCTTGCAGGATAGTTGTCAGGTCACTACATGATGCTGGTGGAGGAAACCGTTTCCTGACTCACTCCTCCAAAACACCCCAAAGTGGCTCAATAATATTTAGACACAAAGACTTGCTGTCTTGGTCACAGATGCGCCAGCAAGACGTGCACCAATAATTTGTCCTCTTTTGAACTCTGGTATGTCACCATAATGTTGTGTGCATTGTAATATACTATATAACTGTGCTCTTACCTGCTAACTGAACCTTCACACTCTGCTCTTACTGGTGCAATGTGACATTAATGAAGATTGGCCACCAGACTGGTCCAATTTAGCCATGAAACCTCCCACACTAACATGACAGCTGTTTCAGTTTCATTGTCTAACCCCTGTATATATACAACATCTTTTCTGTGTTTTTCAGACATTTAGATTAGATTAGAATAGATTAGATTCAACTTTATTGTCATTGTGCAGAGTAGAGATACAGAGCCAATGAAATGCAGTTAGCATCTAACCAGAATGCACAGTACAGTGTTATTTACATGCAGTTTCTGTAGGTAATCATTGAGGTGGTACAGTGAGTTGCTAAAATGTGAATGTCTATTGTGAATAAATAATATATACATTATTAAGAGAGTACACATATGTGAGGTAGCAGATATAAAGTGTATGAACAGATTAAAGGTGCAAAGATGCAGTTAAGTGGCAGTGCAATGATATAGTCTGTGTAGTGGCGGTGCTCCGCTGTGCATGCGGCACCATGTTTTTATGGGGGCACCACACGTCTTCGAGGGGCACCACCCCTTTGTCTGCACACACCCCCGGAAACAAACTTTATAGATAGTCAGACATACAGTCTTTGATCGTAAACATTCGCTGTCAAGCAGGGTGGTTACGCGCGTGGGGCACTCGCAAGCCTAGAACCGGCACTGAGTCTGAGTTAAAGTGTTGGTGCAGAGTTCAGTAGCGTCAGACTTAAGGAAAAAGTTCTTCCTGAGCCTGCTAGTGTGTGAGTCGAGGCTCCTGTAACGTCTGAAAGATGGGAGAAGGGTGAAAAGTCCATGGTTTGGATGAAAAGCATCCTTGATAATGTTTCTCACCATGCTCAGGTACACAGTAAATTTGCCAGTGTTAAATCAACACTATTAGAGTTAAATTAACACTGAGGGTGACAAAATGTAACACTCTCAGTGTTAATTTAACCCTAATAGTGTTGATTTAACACTGGCAGATTTACTGTGTAGCGTTTGTGGTAAATGTCCTGAATGGTGGGTAACTGGATGCCTGTGATGCGTTGGGCAGTTTTCACCACCTGTTTGAGGGATTTGTTTTGAATTCTTAGTAGTAAATTTTCAGTCTTAAGTTTTGTGAAAAATAAATGAAAATGATCTATAATCTAACATCCTCTAGCTCTTCATCACTGGTCAATTCTGTCTGCACACTGACTCCTTGCAACCCAGTCTTCAGGCATTAACTGAGAACTGAATACATAACAGCACACAATAAGACAGTTTCAGGAATTTTATGACTTTACATTTTGTCTTCTATTTTAAGACTTTTTAAGGATCAGTATGAGACCCTGTAATACATTTAAATGATCCTTTGGTCCCTCACTACCACTCACTGAAGCAGAAATAAAACAAAGACTGTTCCTAAAAGTGTTCTAATCATACTGAATCTGAAGGGATTTAATAAAATGGTTCATTGTCTTGCTGAATTACTGACAGAGGATGTTTCAGGCCACCCACTCGCTTTCTGATCCAAGAGTGGACACAGATCTATCGTAAACATGGCCTTCACAAACACGACAAAACATTAGGAAGAAAAATCAAACAAACAAATTCATGATATAATGAGCTGATTGCTGATACTCTGATTGTTGTTAATAGAGTTTCTATAATTGGTCTACATTTGTCATTTCTGTGATATAGATAGGTGATCAGTGTTCTAAAAGCACTGATAATATTCACAATATTCTCAGAAAAGTGTATTATAAAATATTTTATTACGATACTGACAACATGGTTGTATTGCCCACTGCTTATTCTTAGCGATCTCACTTATTATAATCAGTGCTGGTGCACAGTGACATTTTCTAAATTAACCTCATTAAACCTGCAGAAGTCCATATTCTATCTGAGAGGTAATATTCTTCTGTTTATTGTTGTTGGGGGTTGTGTTATAGACTGAATATCTTGCAGGTCATTCCTTACTCATGTCACACCAACCGGATTCAGTTTATTGGTTAAGACACCGCGATCACAATATTTATTAACAATAAATGTTCATATTATGGAAAATCCAATTTATTGTTTGTTATTTAAATAAATTCACTTTACTTTGACTTTTATTTCATTGCAGACAGTATGAACTGAATATACTGTATTTCAGGATATGATCAACTTAATTTCATTTGTTAATATAAATCCATTCCTGCATGTCAGGCCAGCAACAAATTCCAAAAAAGAAATTGGGATGGGAGCATTTTAGGGTTAGTAAGAAGGAGAAAAGATGACTGGTACACAAACAGTATCCACAGAAGGCTGAGTCTGAAGTTAAAATGATCTTGACTGGACAAAACATTAAATATCTTGAGTTCATCCTGTCTGCAATGAAATAAAAGTCACTGTAAGAAACACTACATTTTTTCTCATAATGTCCCAAATGTTCTGATTTGTGGATGTCTTATAACTTATTTATATCACCTTTATAGCACTGCAAATTCTTTAATGAATATTAATACCTTTTACACATGCCAAAGTTTGACGACTGTTTTGAAACGTTTTTTAATTTGTAAATAATGCCATATTTTGACTTTTTTACATGTTTATATATACTTTATAAAATAATACTTTTTATTTACTGAATTTTACATTCTGGAAAAAATGTGTAAAGCTTATTGCACATTAAATACTGAATATTTAATTTTTATTCAACTAAAACAGAAACTGTTAAGAATCTACAATTTCCTGTACTTATACTTTACTTAATTTGGGAATCATTTATCTGGATTCACAGTGATTGATTGGTGTCCTCTCCTGACTACAGTTAATGTAATGCCCTGTCAAGCAGCCAATGAAGGGTTAGAAGGACTCACTGCAACCCTGAGCAGGATTAAACTGTAAAGAAGGTGTGTGGCTGAATGGACGGATATTGCAAGATGAAGCACAAAAAATAAAAACAATCACAAGCCCTGTGGATATAACTACGAGTACCTTCAGAATCCCAAGATCTAGCAACTCCCAACTCATCCTGAGAGGGTAAAGGCATTTTAACAAGGTGCTGTCCTCATAGCTGTGCATTCACCAGAGGAACCACCGCCCATTAACATCCTCAATACAAAAGAAGAGAAAGAGAACGCAAGAGTGAGAGAGAGAGAGAGAAAGAGAGAGCTCCTCTTCACTCCTGTCTAAGTGCCTTCTTCTACACTCATACAGTGTGAATGAGACTGAATGCAGCATAAATCAAGCAGCACAGTTAAAAATGCTAAGCACACTCAGAATTTGAAACAGAGCCAGACACCATAATGTATTCAGTGAACTTTCTCTCCATCATGTCATACTCACCACTGCAATGCAATCTTGGTTGTTTTGAGCTCTAACCCCTATTGTTAATAACATTTTCCTCATATTTGATCATTTTTACTGAAGTCCATTTATGGTGCTTTGTGGAATTCATTCAAAACTGCCTTATCATTATAGTCTTTTATTGTTTTTTCATGAGGTATCATTTTTACATACAACTATGGAATCAAGCTTGAAATCTCACACATAAAATGAAACTTCAGCTTGAAAGATGGGGTTATACTCATTGAGGCTGAGTAGGTGGATATCATGTAAAATGCATTGGTGACATCACAAAAACAGCTTAAGAGGCTGTTTTTGCAGCTTAGTCCCCATATATGGACTGAGAACAGAACATTTACCTGTCATATCAAACGTTAATCATTGAAAAAAGCAAGGGAATCTGGGTATTCTATGTTATGGGCCCTTTAAAGATAAAGTTTATCTCTTTAAAAACAACATTCAGTTTAATTACAAGATTATTTATGAAGCTTCATCCCAACTGAGAATGTCAGAAATGAGAAATATGTAACAAACCACTAACCACCACCATGACCTCGTGTTCATCTCTTGTTTACTGTATTCTGTTTGGGATAAATCATGTTTTCAATTGACAAACTGAAGGCAATGTTGAATGACTGACTTTTGAACCTCCCTGAAGAGAGCTCCACATCAGTATTAAAAAGCCACAGTCAGCTCAGTTTAACACTCACAGCTTAGAGACATTGTCTCAGACAGGTTTTAGGCATGAGCACACTGATCCTAGACAATGTTGAGTCTATTACGTTTGTACTGTTATGAATACAATGACAGGATCCTCATATAGACCTTGAACCCTTGATGGAATAACGTTTTATGGAAAGGATGTCCGAACTGTTGTATATGACTGTACATGCTAAGTGTAAAAATTAGGGATGTCCCGATCACGTTTTTTCCGTTCCCGATCCAATCCAAAGTCATTAATTTTTTAGTGACTCCCGATACCGAGTCTCAAACCGATACTTCTATTTTCTAGATAAGAACTAGATAATACTCTTCACACAGTGCACACATTACATTATAGTTAATAAAATTAATCCAGTGTTTATATTTAACAACTGCAATGCTTTAGGGAAAAAACTGCCAGCTTCCAAACTATTGTTAAGTGTTTCCAAAAGCTCTAAAAGACGCCGAAAACCTGTTTTCTCTACCACAGCGATCGGCTGGTCATCCAAAGCAGTGAATTCAGTGACCCTCTCTGTGATCTTGGCCGTAGCGCTGTGTTAAGAGAACTTTTCTTTTAAAACTTTCTGATAGAGTAAATTTCTTAGGTACAGCCTTTAACTGAGCTGTGTAAACAAACTCACTGTATTCTGTTAAATGTTTATTTTTTAGGTGCCGTATTAAATTTGTAGTATTAAATCAGGGACGTGCGTCAGCCTCACCTGTCATCATGACAAGAAAAAAATAACACAAAATTTATATTAATATTTGTCCACTGATCTTTACGACTAATTTCGAACATTTTTTATAGTCAAAATCGCTGAAATTACATATTTCCTGTTCAAATAACAAGGGAGAAACGCGAGGTGCGGTAGCGCCGAGCCGAGCCTCATCTCTGAATGCGCAATCCATCACAAACTGGGTTGATACATGCAGTTGGCGCGTGCCTGTTGCCGTATCGCTGCATGTCGCCAATATAATGTTTGCATATACGTTTATATACCCTGATTTATACCCTGGTTAATGTCTTTAACCATTTACGTTTAATGTTTGTTAGTGACATATTTAGTTTTGCTGATGGGACATAAAACCGCATTGAAAAGGCACAGCGTGAGGCAGGGCAGTACTCCTCCGCACTGAAGGGGGGCATACGTGAGCCAACGGCTGCTTGTTGCTGTGCTTTTACTGAGGAGACGAGTGAGAGTTAAGTGCACGCGGGTTTTCTCGCTGCTGTAATTGTAACATTTTTTTAAATCTTTACTATGTACCTTTAATACGTACCTTACGTGTGTGTGTGTGTGTGTGTGAGTGTGAGAGAGAAAAACGCTGATGAGGTACTAATTTGAGGTAAGTCTACACAGCAGACATTATAAACATGTTCTGATACAAGCTCTGCTCTCCTTTTACGACTCCTTTGTTTAACGACAAAGATCGGGCTTAGGTTTGTGTTCAGAAAAGCCGATACCGATCAGTTAAAAAATGTCGTGAACGGCCCGATTCCGGTCTTTGAGATCGGATCGGGACATCCCTTGTAAAAATGGCTAAAAGCTGATGTTTCTTCCCTAACAGAAGGTGTTGTAAGCAAGTCCAATGCATGTGTCTATAGATAAGTCATAAAAAACATTTAGCACTTCAAAGGAAGTGCTGTGGTAGCAAAACGTGATCAAAAGCCTCCATTTAAAAGATGCACCAAAATGGGAATTCTGAGCCGATTCTGATATCTAGTCATTTACATACACATATCAGTCAATGCCCAGCTGCTGTTTGCCATTTACTAATAAAAAGTTCAGGATATATTTTGATGGAATCTGAGAGTTCATAGAACTGTGTAATCTTATTGAACCAAACCAGCATCAAACAGAATAACATCACAACAAAAATTGAGTAGCTAAAAGAATCAAAGAATTGCATCGTGATGAAACTAACAATTTACACTCTTATGAACATGTCTGCTCATATCTGCAAACATCTAATGCCCAGCAACGGCTCCACAAACCAGCTGTAAACGTACACATTTAAAATACCCAGTAATACAAAAACCCAGCTTAAGCCTTTCTTTTGACTTTGAATGACCTCCAAAACTGGAGTGCCTGTGTCCTTATATCTCTGATCCACAATTGTAGTGACAAAGTACAGAGGCTCCATCTAAATCACACTACAGTTTAGTGTCAGAGAGAGCAATATTACTCAATATTACTCAATAGTCATCTGAATGTATTAACTGAAGGAATCACTATTCCCTGAGATTTCCCGCTTGATTCCATAGCTGCATTAAACTCAACTCAAATGCTGTGAGATGACTAAAAAAACTAACATTGTAAGTCAATGCCACAACCATAGCATACACAAATTAAACAGCCTGTTTTATGTTTGGAATAAAGAAAGGTTGGAAAGTGATCATTCTGAATGAGTTCCATTGATGCTAAAGCTGTTTGAATGGAGCACTGAGTGGAAATGTTTTCAATCGAACTCCACTGAGTAGCCTTCAGAGAAACTGGAACCTCAAAATCAGCCATAAACACCAATTGCTCTCTTCTGCTCTAGCAAGATTTGCAGTTTATAAAGCATGCTGTTTGATAGAAAAACCCCAGCACCTTATTCACATCTGTATGCCTAGTTCTTCTTGAAAGAGAACTGGCTAAATGCATTTATTATAATGCAATTATCCAGATAAAAATTCCACCACCTTTGTTTTAACTATAGTTTGTTGTAGTCATCAGTTCATTTGCAAAAACAGATATTTCCATTTTTTTCAAAATTTTTCAAATTCTGATAGATTTGAAAATGTCTGCTGCTCTTTACACTGTGTAATGCACATTTACATAAATTTTATGATTACTGCACCAAAGAATCATTTTACTGTACAGTTATCATTTTGGAGGATGTCAAATAGATGTTTGATGTATTGTCCAAACCTAATTATCAGCCATTATCCCAAAAGTACAGTGCTGCTTGAAAGTTTGTGAACCCTATAGAATGTTCTATATTTCTGCATAAATATGACCTAAAACATCTTCAGATTTTCACAAGTCCTAAAAGTAGACAAAGAGAACCCAGTTAAACAAATGAGACAAAAATATTATACTTGGTCATTTATTATATTTGTGAGAGGCAAAAGTATGTGAACCTCTAGGATTAGCAGTTAGTTTGAAGGTGAAATTAGACTGTTAGGTGTTTTCAGTCAATGGGATGACCATCAGGTGTGATTGGGCACCCTGTTTTATTTAAAGAACAGGGATCTATCAAAGTCTGCAATTTACAACACACATTTGTGGAAGTGTATCATGGCACAAACAAAGAAGATTTCTGAGGAGCTCAGAAAAAGAGTTGTTGATGCTCATCAGAATGGAAAAGACTACAAAACCATCTCTAAAGAGTTTGGACTCCACCAATCCACAGTCAGACAGATTGTGTACAAATGGAAGAAAGCAAGGAGAAAGCCACTGCTCTCCAAAAAGAACACAGCTGCTCATCTACAGTTTGTTAAAGATCATGTGGACAAGCCAGAAGACTATTGGAAGAATGTTTTGTGGATGGATGAGACCAAAACAGAACTGTTTTGGTTTAAATGAAAAATGTTATGTTTGGAGAAAGGAAAACACTGCATTCCAGCATGAGAACCTTATCCCATCTGTGAAACATGGTGGTGGTAGTATCATGGTTTGGGCCTGTTTTGCTGCATCTGGGTCAGGACGGACATTGATGGAACAATGAATTGTGAATTATATCAGAGAATTCTAAAGAAAATCTCAGGACATCTGTCCATGAACTGAATCTCAGGAGAAGGTGGGTCATGAAGCAAGACAACGACCATAAGCACACAAGTTATTCTACCAAAGAATGTTTAAACAGTCACTGGAAATGTTCATTTACAGTTATTACTGCACAGGGCGGTCACACCAGATACTGAAAGCAAAAGTTCACATTTTTTGCCTCTCACAAATGTCATATTAGATCATTTTCCTCAATAAGTAAATGACCAAATATAATTTACATTTGCATTTGAGGCATTTAGCAGACGCTTTTATCCAAAGCGACTTACAATTGGGGGTTAGGTGCCTTGCTCAAGGGCACTTCAGTCATGACCTGCCCTGGGATCGAACCAGCAACCTTCAGGTCACCAGACCAGATCATTAACCACTAGGCCACGGCTGCCTAGTATAATATCTGTGTCTCATTTGTTTAACTGTGTTCTCTTTATCTACTTTTAGGACTTGTGTGAAAATCTGATGATATTTTAGGTCATATTTATGCAGAAACCTTCTAAAGGGTTCTCTACAGTTCTCAAGTAAAGATTTCTGATATAACACTTAAGCACAGTACTGTTTATATATAGTACTTATGTACAGCACGCACTACAAGTAGGGATGAGCAAGAACAGTAATACAATAGTGATAATAATGGTATATTACTGTTGATGATAGAGATGTCTCTGCCTTTGTAGTACTCAGAGAGGGTGATAGAAGCTCCTTGCCCAGAGGCAACAGGGCGAACTGTTCGGCCATTGTCGCCACAATCCAGGTGGGAGGTGGTGCCCAGCTCGGACCCCCTCACTCCTAGTTTCTCTGGGAAGCTGAAGATGTATCGGGTGCGGTCCTGGCAATAGGACTTGTACCACCACTGAATTACAGGTGTGTTTGTGGAGATGCTGGAGTACTGGCAGGGCAGAATCACTGACTGGAAAAGCATAGCGAACCTGCGCTCATCGCGTACCGTCACCTGCACCGCCTCACACCACGACCCACCTGAGAGACAGAGCAACACCATCAGTACACAGTTTGTAACATGACATTTAAAAAAGAGTTTACTTACTTTTTTAAAAAGTATTTTACTGACAAAAGTATCGTTATGCAAGAAGTCTAGAGTCAGAGGACTATCCTGAAGTATTCTGAGCTTTAATTTATGTACAACTTCCTTTTACAACGGACCACTTATCAATGTCCAAAACCCAGTTTTAGGTTTTTATAATTAAAGATGATTTTTAAGTACCGTAAACACAAAATGTACAATTTCATGCACAATAAAAATAACACAATCTAAATTTAATGACACTCAATTTTTAATGTATTATAAGACTTTGTAACACTTTGATGATCTGTGAGAAACCTGAAAACGTCTGAAGTACCTGACTATTTAACACGACAAATCATGCTTAGTTATGCTGTTAATTATGCTTACTTACATTGCTATAAGCATAAAATGGTCAGTCTTGATCTTGGCTGATTATGATGCATGTTTACATACAGTTACAAAAGTGGTGCTGAAGCCAGTTACATGTCTGAGGAAATTTGTAATATATTTAATCTTAAAAAAAACATTGAAATAAATACATTTTTAAGAAGTTCACAAATAAAATGGCTGGTTAAAATAAATAAATAAATATGCAATCAAACAAAAGCTCATCTCTGTCTTCTGTAAGACAGAAAGGTGTAGAAAGGATGGCATTACAGGTTCTTTGAAACCATACAAAATTTCATTCATAGACAATAATAAGAAAAATGCATGAAAAGGCTACTTGCAATGGTACTGCCTAGAGTTTTCTATTATCTGATTTATCAAGTGCATATCAAATTGTTGAACGGATTACATAGAAAATTAAATTTTCTGTAGTTACTGGACTCTTAAGGGCATGTAAACACTTATTTTTATAAATAATCCTGCTATCAATAGTAACTGTGAAGGTTTTACAATATAGTAAGAATATATCACAGCAAAGCAATGGAATATTCTAGAGGGGTGACAGCAGGAAACAATGGTGCAATATGAATTTCTTTTCAGATAATTACTCATGTATTATAATCACTGCTGATTATCATTCTGAGCTTGAACAGTCCTCTTCAACACCTCTTACTCACTGTCTGATAAAGCGGTACAGCCTCTTTGGCCTCCCTTCTGTTATCATTAGTCGGAGGACGATGATGCAGCAAATTACAGCACAGTTAAGAAGTGCTTATTATCACAGGGCTCTCCAAGCACCCACATTCAGTAACACCTCATTAGCCTAAAAGACTGTGGTTGACTGCATGAGGCTGTTGTTGATTTCTTAAGCTGTTCAGATGCTTTAAAATAACCCATAAAATATGAAAACATCACAGCAAACTCTCCATAAACATGTCAAGAGTCACACAATATATTGTTAGTTGATATCAGAATTAAAATCTTAGGCCTAGTCCACACGTAGCCGGGTATTTCTAAAAACGAATATCTCCCCTACATCGTTTTCAAAAATAATATCATACACACGAGATCGTTTTAAGAAAAGTTTTCATCCACATGAATCCACATAAATACGCCGTAGAGTGTTGTAATAAAGACGCCAAGCACATAGATGGCAGTGTAACACAAAGCTAACGCCCATGTCAGCCAATCAGAATCCTTCAAAACAAAAAAGTAAGTAACAAAAAACTTCTCCTTTGCTCCTCCACGTACTGGAGAAGCTGGACTTGTAAAAACAAACACGCAAAGAGTGTTTGAATTAACATAAAAATGAAAACTTCTCTGCTGGCGTTCATCCTTCCACAGCAAGGCAGTTAATTACAGTGGTCGCACATATGACATCACAGCATCATTTGTCGCAGATTGTGATGTTCTGGACTCTAAAACGCCGTTTTCATACATACACACGCAAACGCAAAAACGTTTTCCAAAATCTCCACTTTGGCCAGAGTTTTCATAATCATTCATTTTTGGTGGTGTAAAACTGCGTTTGCATGTGGACGAAAGGCCCAAACGCATAAAAATATATGCGTTTATTGAAATATCCGGCTACGTGTGGACAAGGCCTTAGTAAGACTGATATTAGCCAGAAAGTGTTATGCATTCAGAACTTTTTTGATATGCAAGTAGCTACAAGGGGTAAAGAAAGGATATCTGCTTAACTGCAGCTAAGGATACAACATTCTATAGAACATTTTCATTTAAGGTGAGGTGCAGCAGCATATGGATAATTTGTTTTGGTATTTTGTCCATATTGTGCAGTACTACCCAAACATTTCTGGGCTACTGTGCTTCTAAGGATCTATTAATCCTTTTCACATGGTGGAGGGGGGGCTTAGGAAAACACACACACACCTAAAAACATCTGGGCTGGAAAGTCCAGTTCATGTGAGAGTGATGAACTGATATTACTTCATTATCTGTCCTACAAACATACAAGTGTATAGACTCACTATGAAAGCAATGCACTGCAATTACTGCCAGAACTTGGTGTTGATCTATTTCCGACATGTAGAAATAATATACAAGCAAATTCAATGTATCAGTTGGGTCAGTGAATCTGCTGCTTCTGACATGTAATGAGAAAATGGTCCACCTTAAAATTGAAGTATACCAAAAGATAATATCTTGTATGACAGAGATTGAGCCTGTCTGTTCAAATATTGGAAGAACAGTTCAGGAGACAGAATAAACAACACGACAAAGGTAGATGGAAGAAAACTGGAACAATGAGTTCCCCTTTTCTTTTATTTCTGGCTCTTTCAGGGGTGTGGCACAAAAGACCCTTCTCAAAAACACTTTTTTTCTGAGGAGGAAAAACATTCAGCAAGGAGAGTCAGCAGATCTTTAGGTCTGTTTATTACTCTTCTAGGAGGGACTTTAGTAGAGGAACCCTGACTGAGGAGTTTAAATAAAGCCCCTGTTACAAAGACCTTAAGGTGGAGAAATGAGGAATGTTATTAGTTCCAGGGTTTTTACAGGAACAAAAATGAAGGCTGGAGTGGACAAATCTCTCACAGACAGGCATATACTGTAGGTGAACTGCATTCCAAACATGGTTTTATTATGGCTGAGATGGAAAGCTAGAGGACCCGGGGAAATGAAGGACATCAGGCGTAACAGCAAATTTTTGTACACTGATGGTGGATGTGTGGAACTTAGACAACTACACCAAATTAACCCAATCACAGACATAACAGAATGGACCACTCTTGAACAGTTAAACATTAGCTTAACTTTATCATGCCCAGTGGCAAGTGTCAGGAACAGGGGGTTTAAAGGCCCCAGTATTTGACTAGGCATCAAGTTTCTGATCCAGAACTTTCTGTCCGACATTAACACCTGACCTCACTAATGCCCTCATGGATGAATGCTCACTAATATTACTAATAAAGCTGTGTCTTTCTCTACCAAAACCTCCAAGACCCCTAACAGTCTGCATTCAAACCTGTGCACTCCACTGAAAACAGCCCTGATAGCTGTGACTCAGAAGCTCAAGACAGCTAGATCTGCCGGACTGTCATCGGTTCTTATCCTTCTTGACCTTTCAGCAGCCCTTGACATCGTCAACCATTAGATCCTCCTGTCCATGCTCTCTAACCTCAGGATTACTGACTCTGCATGGAAGTGGTTCAGATTATATTTAGAGGGACGGTCCTACCAGGTAACATGGAATGGTTCCATATCCGCTTCATGCAGGCTCTCCACTGGTGTCCCACAAGGCTCAGTACTGGGTCCTCTTCTTTTCTCACTTTAAACTCATTCTCTTGGTGAAACAATTTCTTCTCATGGATTTTCATATCACTGTTATGCTGATGACACTCATCTAATGTAGTCCTTCCCTCCTTCTGACACTCAGGTATCCAGCCATATTTCAACATGTTTGGTGGACATCTCTACATGAATGACAACCAACCACCTGAAGCTCAACCCTAGAAATACTGAGCTTCTATTAATTCCTGAAACCACTGGTTTACATGTAGAATGTCCTATTCTGTTTGAGAACTGTCATCGCTATAATTTTTCTACTAACATCGCAAACTTGACCCAGTCATCCTACTCTTCAACATTCAAAGGATCTGACCCTTTCTAACCCAGGAGGCCGTCCAGGTGCTTGTCCAGTCTCTCGTCATCTCAAGACTTGACTACTGCAACTTACTCCTGGCTGGTCTTCCTACGAGAACCATCAAGCCCTTGCAGTTAATCCAGAATGCAGCTTCTCAACTGGTATTCAATCAACCCAAGTTATCTCGTCACTCCACCATTGTGTCCTCTTCAATGCTTCCTGTAGCTGCTTGAATCAGATTCAAAACCCTGAAGCTCGCCTACAAAGCAAGAAATGGATGCCCCTCTCTACGTAATGGCAATGGTCAAGTCTCAGTTTGCAACTCCAACCCTTCGAGCTTCCAGTACGGCTCAGCTTGACCCAAATTCTTCAAGACACGTGGAAGACTAGCATCAAAACTTTTCTCTGTCCTAGCACCCAGGTGGTGGAAAAAACTCCCACTGACTCTTAGAACAGCAGAGTCCCTCACAGTCTTCAAACGAAGATTGAAGACCCAGCTCTTTGTTGAACACTTAAGCAAGCATTAGTTTACATCTCTTATTGTACTGCATAGGTATGCTCTCATTGTGTGTAATTGTGTATCTTACTTTCTTCCTATGTATTATAAATGGTTTGGTTCAAACAGTTTCTGAACTGAAGAGTAGTTTGGACTCCAACCTGTCTGTATTATTTGAGAATTCTCTTTTTAGAAACAAAGCACTGTTGTAAGTCACTCTGGATAAGAATGTCTGCTAAATGCTGTCAATTTAAATGTAAATGTAATATACTCAAATAAGAAAACTACTGGACATGCAGTATCACTGTAAACATAATTTCAGTCAGTGAATACTTACAAAAATCAGGGCCTGGACATTAACTGTTTTATATGTAAAGAATCAAAAGCTAAAAGCACAATAAGTCTTAAGTTATTAGATTCTAGTGGAAGACAAGGTTACAGATGTCCGGAAACGAGATCGTGAGTCAAGAGATCGTGACAATTTTCTTGTGACCTCAAGACAACAGAAGTTGTTTTCCCAAATCACAATGTAATTTTCTTGTGATCTCAAGATAACAAAGGTGTTTTCCCAAAATCACAACGTAATTTTCTTGTGATCTCAAGATAACAAGTTGTGATTTTGTGAAAGCATTTTTCTTGTTATTTTGAGATCACAAGTTAATTACATTGTGATCTCAAGATAATGATACAAAAAAAATTCTTGTTTCTGACTCTGACTTCTGTTCAAAGTAGTTTACAACATTTCTAGATTGTTTTACTAGATATAGCACAAAGGTACATGCTTTAAAATGTGCTTAGCATATGTATCAACAAAATAAAAGTACTGTATCACTGTCATTAAACTTACTGCATTTTATTACTTTGATGAACAATGAACAACTTTTTAATAAATGGAAGAAAAAAACATTAAAAGAAACTCAAAATAATATTCATCAAGACACTACAACACGATTACCGTAGAAAAGGGTAGAAAACTGACTAAAATGAGCTGAACCAAACTGAAAACAGTGCATCACTGCTGGATTCAAACAGAAACTTCCAGGCATTGAACTGGCTTCATAGCAAAAGCAAGATAGTCAGAAATACCAGAGCTTATGTGAGTAAGACTGAGTAGACACTCCAGCAAACTTTACTTAAGTTACTTCAGAATCAGATTTATTGGCCAAGTATGTTGATACACACTATCAACACAAGGACTTGGAGGCTGGAGTTTTCTAGTATTATACACAGTATACAGGTAATGTACATATGATTTACAGACTATAGACAAAATACACAGAATATACAAGGACAAGTAATATATAGACAATGTGTCTATTATTTACAGAAAACACAATACTCGGGCAAATTAAGATAGCTGAGATAGAAAGCAGAAATGTTTTTAACAGCAAAGGACTGAGTAGTATGGAAGGTAACCTGCTGCTGGTGGACTATAATAACCTGCTGTAGCATAGCAGAACTTTCTTACCTGTGAACAGTATCAGCGTAAACCAGCGTCTCAGAAAGGGAAACATTAGAGGACTTTTCTCCTTACAGTCCGTGTAAAAGTTGCGGGTATTTTCTCCTTTCCTTTTTCGCTTCATTCTCCAGACTCCTCCGTATCACTAAGAGTGAGAAACAGCGAGTAACGGGACTGTACCGCCTCTAAAATGGGAGTGAACTCCGCTCTCACTGAGAACACGGCTCAGCCCCAAATATCTCTCACTGAACAAGTAGTGCACCACGCGGGCGTAGCGGCTGTAGCCTATGTAGTGTGCACTATAAAGGGCGCGCGGAGGCGTTTGAGACACAGCCTGCAGGCCCTGACCTAACCTAATGAGTTACAGTTTTACTCTCCTTTTACTGAACTTCTCAACTGAGAAGAGATATCATGCTCTGTATTTTCAGTCATTACTCTTCATCACTTAGGTCAGCAAATTTGTGGGTGTTTTGTTTTTTGTTATTAAATGTAAATTGAAGGATATTGAATCTCATTACCTTCCTTTTGATTCTCTCAAAATATGTTCAGTGTACAGATTTCATCCACACTGAGGAACTAGTCTACATTCTCTATGACTATGGCTGTCAGTGTAGATGTTTCTCATTAGAATGATAAGATGCTATTTGACTAATTTTCCTGAAGACATTACTTAACTTGCATGGTCAATACAGTCAAAGACAGTTCTGTAAACAATGAAACCCATGTTGACTTCCTGTTTGAATTCCCACTGCTCTGAAATTAGCACATACAACAGATGAAACAAATGACTTTGTATGCAAATGGTGGCTTTCAAAAGAGCAGGTGTATACTTGACATTTTTTACATTTAAGGCAGAATCTCAGCTATGCTATTTGTACATGAGTGTGTGTGTGTGTGTGTAATAGATAGATAGATAGATAGATAGATAGATAGATATCACTGATTGTGGAAACTTCACACTAGATGTCAAGCAGCTTGGACTGTGTGTCTCTCCACTCTTCCTCCAGACTCTGTGACCATAATTTACAAATTAACTGCAAAATTTACCATGTGATAGTTTGAGGAGTCATGTCATCTGCTGTGTTTGTTCACTGTGTTATATAAAGTCCAAAATCATTGCAGCCTTGGCACCTGCCCACACTGCTAAAAGTACCAACACCTGGTTTAATAACCACAGTATCACTGTGCTTGATTGGCAGTAAACTCACCTGACCTAAACTTCACAGAGAATCTATGAGCTATTGTCAAGAGGAAGATCTCCATATAAACCCAACAATGCAGACGAGCTGAAGGCCGCTATCAAAGCAACCTGGGCTTCCATACCACCTCAGCAGTGCAACAGGAAGATCACTTCCTTGCCATGCCGCATTGATGCAGTAATTCATGCAAAAGGAGCCCCGACCATGTACTGAGTGTATATACTGTACATACTTCTCAGTAGACCAACATTTATGTATTAAAAACTATTTTCTGAATTGCTCTTATATAATAATCTAATGTTTAAAGCTACTGACTTTTGGATTTTCATTGGCTGTAGACCATAATCATCAACATTTAAAAAATAAACACTTGAATATATACAGGGGTTGGACAACCTAGTTTTAGACCACAATAATTGATTAGTATGGTGTAGGGCCTCCTTTTGCGGCCAATACAGTGTCAATCCGTCTTGGGAATGACATATACAAGTCCTGCACAGTGGTCAGAGGGATTCTAAGCCATTCTTCTTGCAGGATAGTGGCCAGGTCACTACGTGATGCTGGTGGAGGAAACCGTTTCCTGACTCGCTCCTCCAAAACACCCCAAAGTGGCTCAATAATATTTAGACACAAAGACTTGCTGTCTTGGTCACAGATGCGCCAGCAAGACGTGCACCAATAATTTGTCCTCTTTTGAAATCTGGTATGTCAGCCATAATGTGTGCATTGCAATATTTTGAGCAAAACTGTGCTCTTACCTGCTAATTGAACCTTCACACTCTGCTCTTACTGGTGCAATGTGACATTAATGAAGATTGGCCACCAGACTGGTCCAATTTAGCCATGAAACCTCCCACACTAAAATGTATGTATATATATATATATATATATATATGATTTTGCTTTTAAATAACACAAACCAATTTAAACTATCATTTTAAAACTCAAGGTTTCTGTTTTGATTATTAGGCAGATGCAGGAAACTAAACTGTTTCCTAACTAAGGAAATATGATCATCTTTCTGTTTAACATATCAAGGACAGTGATAGTGGCTTTAAATCATGGATGCTACCTGTGTTATTATGTTATTAAAATATTGAATCCAAACACACCAAAACGTTGTGTTTTTATAAAAATAGTCATATATATATATATTTTTTTTTTATATTTTTTATTTTTTTTATTTTTTGACAAATATCAAATTACATGTAGGAGTGTGATTGACATCCAACATCTTTGAGCATATTAAATTAAGTTTATCTTCTCTTTTTGGAACATTTTAGTTTAAGAATCGAGAGAGGTGAGCAACAGCTGAGTAGTACAGATGCAGAGTAGAATGAAACAATAAATAAATCAATAAAAACAGGAAACAAATACAACTATCACACTCAGTACCAATCGGTACTTTTTTAGATCACCCATTTAATATGCAATTAATCTAATAGCAATTAGTCACAAAGATAAAATAATGAAAAGGTGTATACAGAATAACTAAGCTGAAAAGCTTTTTATAAGTAAAAAAGTTAATAATATAAATGTTTATAAAGAAGTTAATGTGAAGTTCTTAATGCTGTCTATTAGAACTGTACTATTAACACTTACTGTTAGTATCTGTACTGTCGCCCTCTTGTGTTCTTTCTCAGTGTGAAACTCAACATAATTACAGCCATAACCCAAAATTTAGACATCTCTGGTAAAACTACATGCTTCATTGATTTTTAAAGTGAAAGTAAGTAAAAATTTCTTTTTACAGAGAACAAACAGCTTACCTTACATAATTTCTTATTTTAAGATAATGGAATAAAATAAAACATAAAATGTGACCTGTGTAACACATTAAATATTGGATTTAATATTTTTTTGGCCCCATGCTTTTCAATTACACTTCTTACTCAATCTTAAAAGATAATGGCAGTTTGCCTGATGATAATGTACACATTCATTTCTCCTACAAGTTTCTGTAAGAAATATGGCCTAGTAGGCAGAGTCCTTGGTAAAAGAGCCTTGATAGACACTTATTTAGACATATCATATTTTTACACACATACAACTTTATTTTTAATGACACAATGATGGTGTTATGGACATTTTGTTTTAACCAGTAAATGTAGGCTTTCTACATAGGCAAGACAAGCAATGGCTCACATCAGTCTGTGCACTACCATTTACAATTTACATCTGTGAGTGCAGCCGTAGTGCACAACTGGTTTTCTCTGATCAGGTGGAACGAAAGCATCTTACTTCCTCAATATGGCATGGCTTATTCAAAAACATTTTTTTGTGAATTTTCAGAATTAGAAAAAAAATTGCTATTGTCTTAAACACCAAATGTTTATTGCATAGAACAGGCACATTTCAATTATTTTAAATAATGTCTGTTCTAGTTAATCTATTTAATGTCAACAATGCATACAGAAGTCTCCATGTGTCAGCAAAAATACCAAATTAATTTAAATCAAATTAGTGAAACTTGACGGCAAAATCTGAATATTAAGAATTTAGATACTTTGCCAATTTCCTATATAACTGAACATTATTATTGCACCTTTAAGGCTGATATAAATAGTCTCCACACTGATTGGCTGCCACTCTTGTGCCAAATTCTTCACTAAAGAATTCTTCACTAAAACACTTCAACATGAATGGGTGGAGCTTAACTGCTGTAGGCTGAATAGATGAGTCATGAAAATTTAAAACAAGCAGTTTCTGCAGGTCAGTTCGTTTTTAAACTTTCAGTTTCATGCTTCATTTGTTTTCCATTTTTGGCCTCTTAATTAAATTTAAAAGGTCTACTTTTACACTGATGTAAAATAAAGATGGAGAAAATAAAAGTAGAGATAAATTGAATAGGAATTTAGATTAAAGGGAGGAGGAGCTTCAGACATGGAGGCATTAAATGTAATTATTTTAATCATTATTAATAATCATGTGACTATAATTAAAAGTCAAACTATAAGATTTTTTGACTACTGATAAAATTATTAAAGTTCTCCTACTGGCCCTCATAAAAGTAAGCAAATGCTAAAATTACATTTCTGCAAAAATATGGCTTTATGAATTTAAATTAATTAAAACCAGCACAGTTGTAAAAATTAATTATGACTGAACTGAATAAAAGTTATGCTTTGTACAGGACATAGAATTTACGCTGGATGGCAAATTGACAAACTGCCCAAATGCATTAGTTCAAACATTTGGCCTGAACATGTTTCTGAATGTAGATGTGCATAATAAAATGGTGACTGAGTGAAGGCTATGCATTGTTTACAAGGGAATACACACCAAACCAGTTTTTCCTTCTTTTCACCACTGCAACTTAAGAATTTCCTAACACTAACTTGCATGCCATTACAATGACTGGAGACAACATGAGAGATCAGAGTAAGCCAGTACTGTGACAGCCATGGTTTTCTCTGGAACAGGAAGGTGGATGCTCGGACATGTTTGTTCTACTTTCATGGCCCTATCAGAGACATAACATGGAGATTAAGATTGTTTAAGTGTTGTAAGCTCAGCTCAGCTGAAACATAATGGCTTACTTGTATAATATTGTATGATATATTTTGCACCAATGTCTAAAACAGCTGCATTCAAAACAGAAAGGATTAGAGTCCCTTCCATATATTTTTGCAAGATTTTCCATAGGACTGAATTCTTCACAAAGACACTGCAGAAGCGTGTACATGTACCACTAGAGCAGCACACTGTAGGGGAATTCCAGTCCAACAGTTTCATCCCTCAGGCTGAGACTCCTTGATGCACACAGTCTGAATCTCAGGGACTAAACATCACTGCACTTTTGCACAGCAACTTTTTGAATTTGAGCCATTGTTAACTTGGAGTTCAAGTTCAACGTTGATGGTTGTTCAATTAGAATGTCCTGTTTACCTTTTGGAGAAGTTTGACTTTGGGCTCAAGTTACCTGGCTAAACTGAGAGCTTTGTGTAATACCCACAATTGTACTTGTTTAATCTGTTGGCTTTATCTTCAAACAGCTTGTGATCTGCCTGGTTGGATGAAAACCTGGAGCCACATTGATTCTGTGCAGATAAGAATGAACACCTCTGCCTTATGTTCAAGTCAATCGACTTTTAAAAAGGTTAGTCACAAATGTTATTTTGTTGTTCCATGACATATGATCTAGTGCCAATCTGAGAACAGTTTCTCTTTTTGGTGCCTTGGTTCCTCTACAGCAGTAGCCACCAGATGTACCTTCCTGTAGGTTTCAGCCCCAAATAAAAAAAACCTTGTTCACATAATCAAAAGGTTCTGTAGGCAATAACTGGATCGTGTGGGGTAACAAATCAGGCTCAAGCTAAGGTCAGTAGATCTAGAGGAGGAGGGTATAACAGGACTGGTGTATAGCAGTTTGGTGATTTCTTTCCTCCAACACTACAATTAAGCCTGATAAATATCTGCAGAGTTGAATCAAGTGTTTTAAGTCAGATCACCAAATGCTGCTGAAATCCAGAACAGGATTGCAGTGAGACACTCCCGCTCTAAAGGGTTTGCCCTTCCATGACACTGCCACCCAATTGCTAATCTTGTACCAGAATATTTTTGTAAAGCTTTTTATACCAAAAAAAAAATTGACTGGTGGAACACCTCTCAGATTCCTTGTGTGTGCAGCACTGCACTTCCTGAATCAGAAACAAATTCATGCTGAGGTTGTATTTTGGTTTTTAACTTATTAAAAAAAAAAAAAAAAAAAAAAAAAAAAGGCCCTCACATCAGTCACCCAACTGTGAGCGGAGTTGGTTGTGCCTCAGTCCTCCTGTCACAATTTGCCATCCCTGCATTTAATTCAATTTTTGCCTTTCCCACAGGATTTCAATTATCTGCCATTACAAACCTGTGCGTAAAAGTATACACGATTTTTAATAAAATACACAATTACAACAATATACAGCATACATTAAAACATTTAAAAAAATCACAATGCATCCAAAAAAAAAACAACACAAAGAGCACTGGAACATATTTGAGACAACTGACTACATGGAAAGAATAATGGAGATTCCAGAAAGCCTTTAAAATGTATAAAAAGCCTTTGTCAGGACATGATTATGGCCATAACAGTGCTGACAACAGCCGCTCCCAGGTTTTAAACGTAATTCTCATTTTGGCACATCAACAAGTCATTTTTACACTCTGTGGTCATAAATACCACATATAGTATATACAGCAACAAAGTTATCCCCTGTTTAATAATCTAAAAGTTAGCCAGACTATTACACAGAAAAGCTCTACACCAAACTCTAATATTACTACAAGAGACTTGCATAAACTAATAAGATTAAATAATTATCACATAACTACAGGACTATGTAAGTCATGTTCATCACACAAAATCCACGATGGAACATGACTAAGCAGATGTTTAGCTAGGTAACATGATGCAAATATATCCTAATCTGCCAGTCTTGTGTAAATGCAACAAAGAAGCTAAAAAAAATGACAATTATTTAAAAGAATATTACCAAAGTCAGCTAAGCCCCTATAAAGTTTAACTGCAAGTACATCGCAGTGATTACACTGATCATCTCAGCGATCTCTGCGGTCACGACGCTCATTGCGATAGTCATCGTTGCGGTCGCTTCTGCGGTCATCATTGCGGTCACTTCTGTGGTCATCATACCGGTCTCTGCGGTCTTCATTGCGGTCACTTCTGCGGTCATCATAGCGATCTCTGCGGTCTTCATAGCGGTCGCTTCTGCGGTCTTCATAGCGGTCATCTGACCTTGCCCTTCGGTCATCATAGTCATCCTGGTGATCAGAGTAACGATCACTACGGTGATCATAGTTCTTCTCACTATGGTCTTCATATTGATCACGCTGATTTTCACTCCTCTCAAGCTTGTTCTCCACACGTTCACCTTGATGTTCTTCAATCTCATGAGGCTCTTTGTCTGCATATTCACCACCCTCTGGAACTCTGTTACTGTAGTAGAAAGAACAGATGTGACCAGTTTTAGAAAGAAGTGTTAGAAAGAATGATTTTAGATTTGTCAATGCGCAGTTTTAAGACTGACTTTCTCAACAAATGATTAGATAATTGATTTTAAAAATTTTTATTGCATTTAGTTTATCTAGTTAAGTGTCCTGTACTGCACTGGTGTAATATTTTATCATGTGAAAGTGATGACCTACCCCATGGTATATTCCTCATTCTTGTCCTTTCTATTGCGACGACAGCAGCAACAGATGATTATCCCTAGGAGGAGAAGGGCAGCCACACAGCCTCCAATTATTCCTGCCGTGGACGCAACATTCATGGACGCTGATGAACAAAACAAGAGAAAATTAAAAAAAAAAAAAAAAAGACATGTGGACATACAAAGGTACCAAAATGTGCTACAAAATAAATACAAAGCTTAACAGCAAGTATTACTAAAAAATCTTACGCGGCATAACAGACAAGGTCAGGTTACAGATCTCACTGCGGATTCTATTGCTGGATGTGCAGATGAAGTATCCGCTGGTGTCCGCAGAGATGTTGTACAGTGACAAAAGCCCGTTCACTAAAGATACATGTACAAGTGGCACAGAACATAACAGAATGGACAGAAATTAGTACAGAGTTGACATTCAATCACTGAATAAACAGACATGCAGATGTATATGAAGGGGCCTAAACACACATACCATCAGTGGATTTGGGGGGATTGGGTCGTGAAGTATTTTTAACATCAAAAGTTGTCCATTTGTATGTAGGTGTCGGGGTGCCCTCCTCTGAATTACAGGTCATGGTGATGTTCTGGTAATACTGAGTTGTCCCCTGAATCTTACAGATGGGTTTAGAAGGAGCCACTAAAACAAAGAGAACATTTATTCAGTGTTTCCATTTGGGGCTTATAAGTTAGTTATGCATAAATGTTCTTTTCAACACTTACCCAAAACCACGACCTGTGTGGAGTCTGCTGTTTTTCCTGACAAATCACCCGGTATGTTAACATGACACTCATACACTCTGCTGTCCTTGGACGTTACAGAGCTTAGTTGCAAGCTTGATGTTCCTTTAGTAATGTCATACAGCACAGATGCCCGGCCTTGATACCCATCACCAACATCAATAACTGCAGGCGACCCAGAACCGACAAATACAGAGATTATTGGAATCTGTCAAATGGACATGAGAGAGGTACAGGCATGAAAATATGATTTCTACATCATCTTTACTATAAAACAAGTGAAATGTGGAGCAGATCTCTTACAGCTGGATCAGTAGGAACATCTGCGTGAGCTGTCCATTCAATGGTGACTGCTGGGTTAGTTGGGTTCTTGGGTATAAAGGTGCAGGGTATTGTAGCATTATATCCTCGTGCAAATTCATAGGTCGGCTGTGGGATGTCAACTTGTATAGCCCAAGTCTGGCTGATCACTGTAGAAAGGTGGGGGATACACATTACAAGACAGTCCACCTCAACATTTATCTCTCGGTTATGTTAATTTTGTTTAGTAAAATGCAGCAAAAATTAATTTTTTAAATGAATACAGGACACTTAAGGAATCAGAAAGCTGAAAGTCTCAATAAGACTATACACAACAATAACACTAGTACACAAGAGGTAAATGTCAGCTAAACTTAGAACTCTGTCAGAAAATTTTCTAAAAGGTCTATACACACCAACAACACATCCAAAAAAAGCTGGGGTGCTGTGTAAAATGTAAATAATTGTATATAAAAAGACAGAATGCAATTATTTACAAATTTCATTTGACCCATATTTTATACACTACAGAACACTTAATATCAGATGTTGAAAGCAAGAGATGTTACCATTGTTAACAAGAAGCCGTGTGTCTACATGATGTAGGAACTTCACCATCATCTCTGGGCCAAAGCCAATTTAAAATGGACTGAGGCTAAATGAAAAACTGCTCTGTGTTCAGATTAATCAAAATGTGAAATTCAAAATGTGAAAAACCAGGAATGCTGTGTCCTGGGGACTCAAGACGAAAACAACCATCCAGCTTCTTATCAGTGCACAATTCAAAACTTGTATCTCTGCTGATATGGGGCTGGATTAGCACCTATGGAATGGACAGCTTACACATGGTGAAAGGCACTGTCGATGCTCAACAGTATGCAGAGGTTTCAGAACATTTGTTCCCATCCATACAATGTTTATTTCAGGCAAGGCCTTGCGTATTTCAGCAAGATAATGCTAAATCACATACTGCATCCATCAAAACAGCATGGATTCACAGACAAGGAGTCATAGTGCTGAACAAGCCTGACTGCTATACTAAGATTTTTATTTATTTATTTATCATTTATTTGTTTATTTATTTTAAACTTGAACCAACACATGGACAAGCCTGAACTGTTGAAAGGGAAATGGTAGAAATGGGGCGTTGGCTCGTAACCTTCCGCCATTCAAGCTTACTAGCATTAGCATAAGGTTTAACACCTTAGTTTAAGTCTTCTGTATTTTTTGCGTCAGTGAAAGCAATCCCGACTTATGTGTATTGTGTGTTTGTTCATATTTTAGTTGTATCAAAACGTTTCTGAAAACAGAAAAAATACTTCAAGTAGCTAAGCTAGCTCCCTGAATTTAGACCAGTCATTGTAGTCAGTCTCCTCAGAAAGACTGTTTAAAAGGGCACGTTACTGGTTTTAACTGAATTTATCAGGACTGTCTGACAGGTTAACGATCATACACATTTATAATACAGGCTAACTGCAGACAAACAATAGAAAAACACACATGAGCCTCAGCTAATGAATACATACTGTTAAAACTGCAGACGGGTGTGATGCGTAGACTTAATCAGGCTCAGGTATTACTGTTCCTGTTTACTTTGTCATATATATACAGTTTAGCAATAACACAAGTCGTACTCACCCACAACAAACAAAAGTAGTGTGAAAATTGTTTTTGCCATTGCAGTGAACTGAAATCCGCCACTTGACAGAGGACCAGGAGAAAGAGCAGCCTCGGCTCAGCTTACCTGCTCAGCAGGTGTGTACCTATGAGACCTAACGAGGAACCGCCCAGTAATCAAGTTTCAGCATGTCTGCACTAGTGCTTCACTACCATCCACGCACTAAGACACTGAGCAAGCATATAAACCATGTTTTTTAAATCACACAAGGACTTACAAATCACAGTTATCATTTCAACAAATACCTGCAGTTTATATTAACATATACTGTGATATATATCCACCCCACACCTGTTCACACACACACACACACACACACACACACGCTTGTTGTACTTCTAATTAGCTTTTTTGATAAATATATTTGCTATAAACAACTTCAATATTCTCGTTTTAAGACAAATTAGAGCTGAATGTGTAGCTGAAAATGAGAGGAAAGGAAGTTTCACAAACAAGATCAGATTTGCATCAAACTGGTTTGACAAGGGTTAGGTAAAGAGGGAGGGCTCACACCTTCACACCTGTTATACTATCTTTACTGGGGCCTCTGCTGAGCTATGCCTTGAGGTAGTCCCCACAAAGTGAGCAAAACATACACAAATACCCGGACTCCCACTCAGTTGTAGCAACATACAGACTACAAGGCCTCAAAACTCAAACTCAAAAGTCATTTGTTGCTGCTGGTCATACCTTTAGCTGTCTTTTAAGCAACTCACACTAATGAGGTCAATTCATTTCTTCATTCATATCATCTGTACATCTAAATAGAAGGTTTCCTTCAGATACTGGGGAATTTACTAATTATTTAGATTATTAAGTCCACAATATAAATTTATTACTAATGTTAATTGTATTATAACAATTACAGGAATGATCATTGAATACTCATCAGCAAATTAATCACCACTGACTGGCAGACATGGCAACTGATAGATGTCAGGAGAATCCACATGTTTATCCTCTGCACTGCATGTACAAGTAGGTTAATTGCTTACTTTGGCCAGATGGGGGCAGTCAAGATAAGATTAATCAATTAATTACTGTCAAGCAAGAGGGTCATTATAATATGGGATAATACAAACAGCATACCTGGTGTTAGTTTGAGGTTCTCATACCTCAATTTTGTGACTTTCTTTGTCTGGCTCTTTTAGCCAAGTTCATGGGGAACTCAACGGTCAGCTGCCAGTTTATTAGAAACAGCTACTTATCTGATATAAACCTTTGTAGGTTTGGCCCAAACATGTGACTCATTTCCTGACTAATATGGCTTTCCATTTAAAATAGGTTTTAAAATATGTATTATATCAGAAAAACACTAATAGTTAAATATCAAACAATGGCAGTGCTTCAAACTTTCCCACACATTAATTATCTTGATTCACATCTCTGTGTAGCAATAGAGTTTAGGAGGGGATTCAATTCAAATTCTATGCTTGCAGAGAACTGTACTGTTTGGTTCTTAGCTAAATCAGTGGTCATCTTGAATTTTGTGACCTTGATTTAATTCTGATTCTTCGGGAAATGATCCACTACATCATAAGATCTCAAACTGTACCACACATACATGTGAGAACAAGTAGTGTAATTCATATATATTAACCCTAGTTAAAATGTATTAAAATCCTTAAAATATATATATACATTTGTTATTTAAGAAGAATAATCTCACTCTGAAAAGTTTAGAACAAAAGCAACCTTCAACTCAAGTGAAAAAAAGTAAAGAAAAAATCTTGACTAAGAAATAATTATTTCCAATAAAATGACCTGCTCCACAATTATATATATATATATACACAGTGGGGGGAAAAGTATTTGGTCAGCCACTGATTGTGCAAGTTCTCCTACTTAGAAAGACGAGAGAGGTCTGTAATTTTCATCATAGGTACACTTAAACTATGAGTGACAAATGACAAAAAAATCCAGGAAATCACATTGTAGGATTTTTAAAGAATTTATTTGTAAATTATGGTGGAATATAAGTATTTGGTCAATAACAACAGTTCAACTCAATACTTTGTAACATGGCAATGACCGAGGTTAAATGTTTCCTGTAAGTCTTCACCAGGTTTGCACACACTGTAGCTGGTATTTTGGCTCATTCCTCCATGCAAATCTCCTCTACAGCAGTAATGTTTTTGGGGCTGTTGCTGGGCAACACGAACTCCCTCCACAAATTGTCTAGGCCACTCCAGGACCTTTACGGAGCCACTCCTTCACTGCCTGAGCAGTGTATTTGGGATAATTTTCATGCTGGTACGGTCGTGTACAAGTCCGGGTAAAGTTCAAGCGGTTACTGGTCTCCTCCGTACCCTTTTCCAGTACACCAGTCTATCTCGAAAAACCATGAGTTTAGGTGAGTGGTACAAACCTCCTTTTTCTTATGTCTCAACGTAGGGTTCTTGTGGTATTCGTACCCCCACCTTTGTAGTACGAAACCCCGACAAAAAGACGTTTCTCCTGTCGTGCTGACTAGGCACAATTCCCTTCTTACTTGCCCCGGTACATAGCACTCTAACACTCGGTTTTGGAGGAAGGTAGACATTCTCGTAACTTGTACTTTGTACCGACCCGGAAGGTCGTACTTTTAATAGGGTTTATGTGACGAGTCCGTCACTTCCTCACCGAGGCATTT
>BRDA01012878.1:932-13256 GCA_036984385.1 Crenuchus spilurus | reverse complement strand
CATTTCTCCAATAAAATGACCTGCTCCACAATTATATATATATATATACACAGTGGGGGGAAAAGTATTTGGTCAGCCACTGATTGTGCAAGTTCTCCTACTTAGAAAGACGAGAGAGGTCTGTAATTTTCATCATAGGTACACTTAAACTATGAGTGACAAATGACAAAAAAATCCAGGAAATCACATTGTAGGATTTTTAAAGAATTTATTTGTAAATTATGGTGGAATATAAGTATTTGGTCAATAACAACAGTTCAACTCAATACTTTGTAACATGGCAATGACCGAGGTTAAATGTTTCCTGTAAGTCTTCACCAGGTTTGCACACACTGTAGCTGGTATTTTGGCTCATTCCTCCATGCAAATCTCCTCTACAGCAGTGATGTTTTGGGGCTGTTGCTGAGCAACACGAACTTTCAGCTCCTTCCACAAATTGTCTAGGCCACTCCAGGACCTTTACAGAGCCACTGTTTCAATGCCCGAGCAGTGTATTTGGGATCATTTTCATGCTGGAAGGCCCAGCAGTGTTTCTTGTTCAATGCTCTTACAGATGGAAGGAGGTTTTGGCTTACAATCTCACGATACATGGCCCCGTTCATTCTTCCCTTAACACGGATCAGTCTTGCTGTCCTCTTTGCAGAAAAACAGCCCCAAAGCATGATGTTTCCACCCCATGCTTAACAGTAGGTATGGTGTTCTTGGGATGCAACTCAGCATTCTTTTTCCTCCAAACATGGCGAGTGGACTTGAGTACCAAAAAGCTCTATTTTGGTGTCATCTGACCACATGACCTTCGCCCATGCCTCCTCTGGTCATTGGCAAACTTGAAATGGGCCTGGACATGTGCTGACATGCAGGGGACCTTGAATGCCCTGCAGGATTTTGAACCATGATGGCATAGTGTGTTACTAATGGTTCTCTTTGAGACTGTGGTCCCAGCTCTCTTCAGGTCATTGATCAAGTCCTCCTGTATAGTTTGGGGCTGACTCCTGACCTTTCTCAGAGTCATCCTTACCCCATGAAGGGAGATGTTGCATGGAGCCCCAGACGGTCATCTTGTGTTTCTTCCAGTTTCTAATAATTGTGCCAACAGTTGCCTTTCTCACCAAGCTGCTTACCTATTGTCCTGTAGCCCATTCCAGCCTTGTGCAGGTCTAAAATTTTGTCCCTGTTGTCCTTAGAAAGCTCTTTGGAGTGTGATTGATTGAGAGTGTGGACAGTTGCTTTTTAAAGACATAACAAGTTCAAACAGGTGCAATTAATACAAGTAATTAGTGCAGAATAGGAGGGCTTCTTAAAGAAGAAATAACAGGTCTATAAAAGCCAGAATTCTCACTGGTTGTTTATTGACCAAATACTTATTTTCCACCTTAATTTACAAATAAATTCTTTAAAAATCCTACAGTGTGATTTCCTGGATTTTTTCTCTCATTTGTCTCTCATAGTTGAAGTGTACCTATGATGAAAATTACAGACCTCTCTCGTCTTTCTAAGTAGGAGAACAATCAGGGCCTGACCAAATACTTTTTCCCCCACTGTATATATGACCCGATCGCTCTTTAGGCTGTGCAGGAATGGGCATTTATTAAGAATATTTTGTCCCCTCCCCACTCAGGAATACTTATGATTTCAATTTAAAAAAACCTAAATCTTAAGGACTGCATCTTTAATCGTTCAGTCAAGTTCAATTAAATTCAGGAATTTTATCAAACTGTGCAGGAATCTAGTCCTTCAGGAAGGGAGATCCCCATCACTGTTGTAGACATTGGTGTTGTGTTAACATTTGTTTGAGTATTTGATTTGGCATAATATTCCTTACCATTCATTTGCATACTACAGATGCTACATATACATTAGTCATAGAATAAGCTGATGATTTAAATAAAATACAGTATACAAATACAGTGAAATTACTTGAGTTTGAGATTTTGATGTTTAAGACCAGGCTTATAGGTGTTCAGGCTTCATGAACAGGAATGTCACATTTAACACCAGTTTGAATAAATCAAGAATTTCTTTCAGTATTGATTATTTCAATAAAGACAGAATAATGTCTAGCTCACTCATGCAATGTATAAGTAACCTGCATGTTGCACAACTATTCCTGTGTTGTGTTTGTATGTGATTTTTTTTGATAAACTATAGTACAGTATATCACCAGAACAATATTCAATAACCTGATTTTACTGCTAGGCTTAATTCTACATTATACTCATGCTTCTTCTTCTCCTAACTGCTCATTAGCTAATGCAATAAGGGGCGACATAACTAACATAAGGTAAACTGTAACACTGACTTTTTATGTAGCTAACCCTTTAACATTCTGCTCAACCATTTGGTAGAGCACATTTAAGTCACTATATCTTAATGAAGAAAGTGTCAAACCTACCACAATGTGATTGTGCCACCTCTACCAATCGGTAGAGGTATGGTAGGCTAAGAAACATCCAGGAGATTTCAATAGAAATGCAACATTTTCTTGTCTGAATGCAATCCAGCAATGCTTCATAAACATATCACAAGAAATAAACTGGATTAAATGTGATGAGTGTGGTTTACAAAAATTAACAAAATTTGAATGTTATTTATTAGCATGTTAGTTATTGCAATTAGCATGTTTTGTATTTGTAGTTTCCACAGTATGAGGAAAAAAGTAGTGTGGATAAAACTGTGGGGTCAAAAAAATTGTTTTATTACTGCCCCTTATTCCCACTATGCCCAATAATAATAATAATTCAGTTTTTCTTTCTTGGTGAGGATGTTAAGGATTAAACAACATAATTTTGGTAATTTTCTCATATCCCCATAACATCACCATCAGTGAGTTCTGACATATATTCAGACAGATATTTGTCTAGTTATTTGTGCTCCAGATTCAGTTTATATGTCATTTGATGTTAGTTGTTTTTATAAGTCATGTAATTAACACTGTTGTTATTTTAGTCTTGCTCTTCGTGACTGTATTATAGCACAGCTTATAACCATTTTTCTTCTGAAAAAATTCTATTAAAAAATTTGACACTTCAACCTGATGTGAACGTAGTCAAAATATTGGGCACATTTTCTGGGCACTGGGGTACATTTTGTCTGGTTTGATGGATGTTGTCAGAGTTGTTACGCAAACAGTAGTGACACGTACTGTATAAACCCTGTGCTGTATTAAAAAAGTACTGCAAATACTGGATTCCAATAAAGACATCTACAGATGCTACTCTGAATAAAGCAATGCTATAACATTAATGGCATTTTGGAGTTTTAAATCCATTTTATCAGACTCCAAAATGGGCCTTCACAGCTGCCATAGTTGCAACAAGTAACACACACCACAATTTCTGTTTAAATAAACTTTGCTGTTGTTTATGAGAGGGCTGAATGTAGTTTCTCTGTAAAAGCTGTTGTGTATATTGATTTAAATGAAAAAAATTGCAACAACAACATAAAAGAGTAGGTAAAAAAATTTTTTTTCACAAATAAGTGAAGCTTAAGCTTTTATAGAACTGAGCATACTCAAATTCTACCAAAAAGCAAATTTTTTAAATGGTGTACTGAGCTTCAAGCAAGTTTCAACACATCACTGGCATGTAGGCTGCTTTTATCTCCACCACCTGCTGTGGGCTAACGGTTACTAAATATAAATGCATTGCCAAATTCAGTGTGAAGTACTTTATGTACTTGTACATAATGGTCAGTAGAAAGCAACATACAATGAATCTGAAGCAAGCATTTTCTCAGAATTCTTCATTTTTAACATTTTAAGCCAAACATTGCACAATATTTATAAACCTATAATTTTTTTGCCATCTTCTTTTACGTCATAAGGAGTCCAAGGACACAGCGATGAATGTTCAGTGTCATTCTGCCTCACACCATGAGTTCTTCGAAGCTGAGGAATAGAACAAAAAAAAGGAACATCAACCAGAAGAATCAGACTAAAGAGGTTGAAGGGGGGAAAATCAGGTTTAATTAGGAAAGAACTAATGACTTTGGTAAAATGTAACAGATTGTTATAACAGATTTTATTTTGGGCTGTCAAAGTTAACCTGATAACATTGTTAAGGCATTTAAATTTGAGCATGCATTGTGACTGTATGCACTCATTTAGAGCACATTTTCAGATCAGTAACATCGTATTATTCTGTTGAAACAATGAAATACCAGTTATTTGAGACTGATTCCTACTCCTACTCATTCATGTTCACAATAACAGTTTCAGACTCTCACAAAGTCTATGAATTGTCAGCTTAATTAGATTACATTCACTGCATATAGCATGAATTCAGCAAGAGATGTCATTCATTAAACACCCATTAAAGGAGCAGCACAGATTAACTGGCAAATGAAACTAATTTACACACCTGCAGGTTTATAGGATTTGCCAAAAAAACATCTTCTATGGTTGTTGAAGGAAAGAGAAATTAATTTATTCAAATGTATGTTATTGTCAGTACAAAACTGCCCAGTTTTATGTTTTAACATGTTGAAATATTCATTATTATTGAATATTATATTGAAAGATTAACTACCCAACAAAATGTGATTCACCCTGAATATCCATGTGTTACCCAACCTTTTGCATATTTTGTTTACTGAGTTTTGAATCATGTAAATAATTCACACAATTCACGATTCACAAGTTATCAGTCAAAGAAACTACCAAACTATAATGTGTGAAACCAGGGTGTTTATTGTCATGTTCACATATGTGACAGCATAATCTGACTTTATAATACTTTCCTATATTTTCTGTAAAATGTGTCTCAATTCTGTGTGCAAGACACTGGATGGCCATATCTATTCACAGTAAGGCAAGGCAAGTTTATTTATATAGCACCTTTTATACACCAGGGTCATTCAAAGTGTTTTATAAATCAAGAAATACAAAGAGGATGGAAGTAGAATTAAAAGAAACAAAAAGAAAATAGTTTTTTTTTATTTTTAAAATAATCAAATATGATCAAAACAACTGATTTGAAAAAAATAATTAAAAATGAATTAGTATAGAAGGTGGCATTGCAGAATAAAGTGTGAAGAGAACAGTGTTTTTAATTGAGCTTAAGGCTTGTTCAAATAGAAACATTTTCAATCTGGATTCTAAAATGTCTACAGTCGGGGCTCTTCTAATATTGTCTGCCAACTGGCTCCATTTAAAAATACATGGATGAGTTTCTTCAGGTCTGGTTTACATAGAAAAACTGATCTTGTTGATGTTCTCGAGGTGATAAAAATCTGATTTAGTGACTGCTTTAATATGATTACTAAAACTGAGATCTGAGTCCAGTATTACACCAAGGTTACAAGCCTGTTCTTTTGATTCAAAGGCTTTAGACTCCAGATAGGTCATTAATATGTGCCTCTCATTTCTGTTCCCAAATAAAATAATCTCTGTTTTATTTTTATTTGAATATCATTTGCATAACTGTGATAAGACATCCTGTAATCATGTAGAAATTGACCAAAAGGGAGCCTATCCCTATCTCCTGTGTTGCACTTGCATAAAGTTTTACACATGATAAAGTGATGACCTACCCCATGTTATACTCATTGTGTTTGTCTTTTTTTATTGAAGTAATAGCAGCAACAGATGATTATCACTAGGAAGAGAAGGGCAGCCACACAGCCTCCAATTATTCCTGCCGTGGAGGCTAATAACCAAAACAGCAGAAAATTATTAACAACAGAAATTAAGACATGTGGACTTACAAAAGTACCAACATTTTCTATAATATGATAAATACAAAGCTTAACAGCAAGTATTACTAAAAACATCTTACGTGGCATAACAGACAAGGTCAGATTACAGCTATCACTGCAAATTTTATTACTGGATGTGCAGATGAAGTATCCGCTGGTGTCCGCAGAGATGTTGTACAGTGACAAAACCCCGTTCACTAAAGAGACGTGTACAAGTGGCACAGAATATAACAGAATGGACAGAAATTAGTACAGAGTTGACATTCAATCACTGAATCAAGAGACATGCAGATGTATATGAAGGGGCCTAAACACACATACCATCAGTGGATTTGGGGGGATTGGGTCGTGAAGCATTTTTAAAATCAAAAGTTGTCCATTTGTATGTGGGTGTTGGGGTGCCCTCCTCTGAATAACAGGTCAGTGTGATGTTCTGGTAATACTGAGTTGTCCCCTGAATCTTACACATGGGTTTAGAAGGAGCCACTAATAAATAGAAGGAGAACATTTACACAATGTTTCCATATGGGTGCTTTGCTGAGAGTCAGTTACACTTTCATTTTTACATTTTCTTACACAGAAAAAGTTTGGGCACCCCTAATAATTTTCATGATTTTCCTTTATAAATCATTGGTTGTTTGGATCAGCAGTTTCAGTTAAATATATCATATAGCAGAGGAACACAGTGATATTTGAGAAGTGAAATGAAGTTTATAGGATTTATAAAAGTGTGCAATAATTATATAAACAAAATTAGGCAGGTGCATACAATTGGACACCCTTGTCATTTTACTGATTTGAATACCTTTAGTACTAATTATTGGTGCACATACTTTTTTATAAGCTCATTGACCCTTGACCTACATACACAGGTGAATACAATTATGAAAAAGGGGTTTTCTCCTCTTTGCATCTTCTCTGAAGAGTGGCAATATGGGAGCCTCAAACAGGGGTGCCCAAACTTTTTCAGACCACTGTAGATGTTCTGTTCAGCACTTACCCAAAACCACAAGCTCTGTGGTGTCTGACACTTTTCCTGACTTGTCACCAGGTATGTTAACATGACACTCATACACTCTGTTGTCCTTGGATGTTACAGAGTTAAGCTGCAAGCTTGTTGTTCCTTTAGTAATGTCATATAGGACAGATGCCCTGCTTTCATACCCATCACCAACATCAATAACAACAGGAGACCCAGAAGTGACATATGCAGAGATGATTGAAATCTGTCAAATGGACATGAGAAACAGACAGAGGTATAGACATTAAAATATGATTTCTACATCATCTTTACTATAAAACAAGTGAAATGTGGAGCAGATCCCTTACAGCTGAATCAGTAGCAACATCTGGGTGAGCTGTCCATTCAATGGTCACTACTGGGTTAGTTGGGTTCTTGGGTATAAAGGTGCAGGGTATTGTAGCATTATCTCCTCGTGCAAATTCATAGGTAGGCTGTGGGATGTCAACTTGTATAGCCCAATTCTGGGTGATCACTGTAGGGAATAATAACCAGATACAATAAAATGCCTTTTGTCCATTTATATCTCATAATATCTGGAATTCTTGAACAATCTCAACAGTCAGTTCATTTAGACATTCAAAGTGCAAAAATAGATATACTGTTTGCATTGAAACATATCTCTACCAATGTATCAGTCCTGTCTCTATTCCCATACACAAGGAACCAGCTATTGATATATACAATATATATATACAGCGATTCAGGAAGTCTTTTGTGCCCCATGCAATAAGACTGTTCAACTCCTCAAAGTTCAGTAAAACAAGTACTTTGTAACACTACAATAACCTGAACAGGTCCCCCGCTTCTACACCTCTCACTTGTGAACTTTTACAATACCCATGTTTCCATTACACCACTTTTGTTTGCATATTTGCACTGCCAAATTTTACTAGTTATTAATATGCTTTGATATTGTACATTCACTGCAACTCTGCTTGTTACATAATTTAACTGCACTACATCCCTCCGTTTATGTTCATGTAACACAGAGTTCTGCACATTTCCATACACGTACAGTCTGTAATTGTTTTAACTTATACTGTACTGAAAATTTGCACTGTTTCAATTACTATTCTATATTTCATATATATTGTCTTTGTATTTTTTTTTACATTTTTTACTAATTAATTTGTTATTTCTATCCTTATCTTTAGTGTAATCTTTTATACCATATCTATCTATCTATCTATCTATCTATCTATCTATCTATCTATCTATCTATCTATCTATCTATCTATCTATCCATCCATCCATCCATCTATCTATCTATCTATCTATCTATCTATCTATCTATCTATCTCCAAGCTCTTCAAACCAAAGTGTTGGGCAAAGTGTTAACCTGCTTTTAAGTACAATAATGATACTCTGACCATTTTCCTCACCAATGGAGTATCTACAGATCTATCTAGAGACCCATACAGCTGAGTCTGCTGTGTTTCTTTAAAAAGATGAACAGCAGATATGATATAACCAGAAATTACAAATTCTACAAAGTTTGAAGTCAATAGAACTGCAAATTGTAGTTTATAATTTCAGAGAATTTACAGTATTTACAATATTACATCTCAAATATAGAATATTGTGAAAAGGTTTGTGTTCAATTTTTTTTATTATATTCATAACAAATATGACATTTGGAGCCTTTTTGTTGGTACTGCCTGAATAGTTATTTACTCAAACTAAAAAATGAAGCATTGTAATCATTTGAGATTCTGGAATTCTGATTTTCCTGAGCTATGAACCCTACTGATCAAGAGTAAAACTGTAAAATGTGATACATACACATTATTACAGTTTACAACATTGAATTAAATTATGATTTGTTTTTTACAATATTTACATTTTTTAGATGCATTAGTAGGTACAGCTATGCCTCACTCAGTTTTTAGCAGAATACATAAAGGAGCTACTTGTGGTTGAGGACTGTCGTTTTGACCAGCTGATTCAGAGAGAAATTAAACACAACTGCAGATATGGATGGATCTAGTATTTGGGATTATTTTCACTCTGGCTTTGCTTGTGCTTACAGGCTTCATCCTGTACCCAAAACTTTGAGTTTCATTTTTTTAGTAATACAATGAAAATTAAAGGCCACACATGTATAAACCTTAAACTAAAAGCTACACAAATTACAAACACATAGAACCATTAAGCCGTATTCTAGACATGGTACATATCTCAATTAAATACAGTCTTTACTCACCTATAGAGAATAAAAGCACTGTGAAAGCCTGATTTGCCATTGTGTATAGCTGAAATTTGTTGTTTGAAGGAATAGCAGAAGAACTGTGCTTCACTCTCCAAGAGATAACACAATTTCTTGTTTTTATGCTGAACTAAAACTAAACATGCTGATTACATTTCCTGTGAAAGCCACAAAGCATACAAGCCTCAATCTGTTTAATAAAAACCTGTGCAGTCTCAAACTCTCTTGTTCATAAACCCATTGTCTCAATGTAAAACTTTTGACCAAGACTTTGAGGAAGAAACATTATTTTCAGACATCCTGAGCTGGAGAACATTGGGAAAAGGAAGCAAGTAGCTTTGTCTGACAAGTGTTAGTATTGAGGGACCTAAACTAAAATAGCAGTGTCATAAAACAAATAAAAGCAACAAATCATTGATTTTTAAAATATATATTAAAATGGAGGCATAGTAAGAGTTTTGCAACAAAAGCAGCAGTGGTTTTCCTTAGTTTAGCTTTTCTGAATGTAGTCACAGTGTCTGAACTGAATGTAACTTGAAATTATTATTAATTTAATATTATCAAGCCCCCACCTCAGCCACACCCACATCCCTATCTACAGCCACGGATGTGCTTTTGTTGTTCCACACGTCTTCATCATGTCTCCACCTCCCTGTTACGTCTTGTGATTACTCAAGCTTGCTGTCTCATTAGCCCTTGTTAACGTTGTTTAATTAGTCATCCCTGTGTTTCCCCAGACCTTTGTCAGTCACTGTTCATCAGTGTTAGTTCAGTTCATGAGTAAATGTTTACTACAGTATCATCTTTATTTTGTTCTTGTAGCCACAGTCTTTTGTTTAGTTGTGTTTATTATTGTCAATAAATCTCACCTTTGGATTCCATCCTGCTTCTCTCGTTTACCCACAACATCATATAAGTCTTTTTTCTTATTTTAAATAGGCCCAAGTCTAAGAGAGAGTAATATTTCAAAAGGCTTATGAGGAAGTTGTTGACAGCCAGATGCCCCTCTGTCTTCTGTGGACAAACATGCATTAAAGTTTTAATACTGTAGTTGCCATATTTAAATTTGTAATTTATCTCTCTCTTTTCTCTCCCTGTCTGTGTCTCTTTCTCTCTGTTATGGACCTGACAGCTTTCCAGATGGACAGACCGAGGGCTGTGCTCCCTCTGGACAGCAGCCCCAGTTGAAGAAAAATCCAGAGCTAAAAACCACCAGGTTGACCTCCAGTGCAGTGAGAGGAGGCAGCAAATAAATAAACAAAAACACAAAATAATGAATGTTGCGGCCGGGGCTTTGAACCAGCATGTGGGATGAGAAATGCAGTGCACTGTGTATTACCCCCTGCACCACTGAGCCCCAGAGTGAGTATGAAAAACCTTACCTCAAGGCAGGAGTAACGGAGGAGGCTCACCGCACAACTCCGAACTACTGAGCCAGGCAAACACCAGCTAAGCACATTCCTTGATTGGGAATGAAGGCTTCACCAGGTACAACACCACCATTGCTGGGCCTCATAAACACCTCTGGCTCACCACTCCTACGGGCCAAGAGTGATGATAACCGGACTGAGGGAACATCACTGAGGGCCTCATAACCAGCCCTGGACATTACTGGAGGGATCTACAGTGCGAGGAGTTTGCCATATCTCTTACACCAGGAATTTGAATATTGCTCTCCCAGCTGAGGAATTACAGATGACCCCTAGCACCCTCACACATCCCACAGAGCTTTTAAAATAACAAAGAGAGATGAGAAAGGAGATTTAATGAAGAGAAAGAATAAGGCATAGTCACCTCATGTGAAATATTGTAACCTCGTCATTAGGTTTCAAGATGACTGGCTGCTACTTGCATCAACAGTAAGTAAACACTCTGCTATTTGTACTGTTTATACCAGTTTTGGTATTATTTATTTCACATTTAGTCAAACAAATAGTACAGTTCAATGTTTATCTGTGGACATGTTGCACTGTTGGTTGTATGCACAAAGTACAGCGTAGAGCATTAGCAACTGGTACTGCTAACAATAGCTAGCAGTAGTAGTGACATGAAGTTCTTCATGTGGAGTGCATATTTGTTTTGAAGTTGTTTATACTCAAAAAGAACGCGATCAATTCTGACATGATGTCACTTCCACTTCTGATTTCTGATGTAAATGGAATGCAGAATATTTACCAGGATAACATGATTTCACAATTTAGCAGAGGTGGGGGACTCAAGTCTAATGACTTGACTCGAGTCAGACTCGAGTCGCAATTTTGAGGACTCGAGACTTGCTTGACTAACGCTGGTGAACGACTCGACTTGACTTTGACTTGGTCTTTATGACTTGAGACTTGACCTAGACTTGAGACAGATGACTTGAAAAGACTTGATTTTTTAATTTAAATATTTGCAATTTAAAAACAAAGTTAGATTACGTTAGAAGATTTTATTCTGAAGCATGATTGGCTTACTTTACAGTGCAGGCAGCATGCAGAACGCTACAGCAATAACGAGCCGTGGCAGCACATGGAGCGAGGAGGACACCAAATGTTTAATATAATTTTCGCCTGATGAACATGTGAACAGTCAGCTTAAAAACCCACAAAATACTGAAACGCGCAGCTTATTTTCTGAGATAATGAGAAAGAAAGGATGTAACAGGATGACAGAGCAACCTAAACTAATGAAACAGCGCTATATAAAAGTAAACACGTCCTTCTACACACCAATCGGTGTCGAGTGTAGGAAGACGCACACCACGTAAGTGATGATGACAGTACAGGGGTGTGTCATAATAAAAGTCCATGGAGTGCTTGAAAAAATGCAGTGTGAAAACAAACCTAACTGGACTAAATGTATACAAAATAAACACACAAAATGTATACAAAAAATAAAAAATTATAAAATAAATCATAAATAAATTAAATAAATAAAAAAACACATGGTTTTTGTATGCCACATGCTATTGTTGTTATTTTGTTCTGTTCATATGTACACTGTCTAGCAACCTTGACATCTAGCATATGTAAAGATAAGATTGCTTAAATTTAAAAGTTATGCTAAAGTTAAATATTTCTTTAATGTTGTGGCAGAGATGTTTGCTAGTGTGGATATGAACTGGACACAATAGCATGAATAGTATGTGGCATAGTAAAACATTATGTGAATGTTCTCATGGTTTGATGTAATGTTTTGTAATGTTTGTAATATTAACATTTCAGACATTGTTTTTATAGGTAACAGGTTTACATTTCAGGCAATGTGTTTTTATTTATTTTTATATACTTATTTTTATTTGATCTACTATTCAGTTGATGATGCAATGCTTTTTTGTGCTCAGAAATGTTCATGAAGAAGGACCTTTGAGAGATGCATTAATAGGTTATGGAGAAATGACGTGACCCTCTTGATGGGG
>BRDA01012874.1:34891-45539 GCA_036984385.1 Crenuchus spilurus | reverse complement strand
AGTACATACCAGTACACATATATATAAATGGGCAATTTGTTTTGTAATTTTACAGTGAAAAGCAATAAATGTGGACATTAAAATGACCGTCCCTGCTTCATACGTAAGCAGATATACTGCACAGTCTGTTTCTTCTTGAAATCTTGGGTCGGATTGATGGCTTGGTGTTTAGCATGTTTTTCCTCTCAGTGCTGAGGTCTTGGGTTCAAGTCCCCATCTGAGTGGAGTTCCCATTTTCTCCCTGTGTCTGTGTGGGTTTCCTCTGGGAACTCTGGTTTTCTCCCACAGACTACTGGTTAAACGGTTCTTGCACCTGTTGCTTAACTCCCTGAAAATGCTTTGAATACATGAATACTGGTGAGATGCCATTTAAATGCATTATAGGAGATGTAGTTTACAGTCGACATGCATTTTTAAAAGGTATACAGTAAACTTATTTTAAGACAATCATGAACAAGCTCTTGCGGGCCACATAAAATGATGAGGTGGGCCACATTAGGCCTTGAGTTTGACACGTAGTGTAAGGGAAAGTGAACCAGCACACACTGTACAAGTACAGAAATACACTGCTCAAAAAAATAAAGGGAACACTTAAACAACACAAAATAACTCCAAGTAACTTCTGTGAAATCAAACTGTCCACTTAGGAAGCAACACTGATTGACAATGATTTTCACATGCAGTTGTGCAAATGGAATAGACAACAGGTGAAAACTAAAAAAGTGCATTTCCTGAAGGAAATGCGGGATGTAGCGCATTTCTAACATGGCCCACAAGCGAAGGTATCGCAGTTGGTTTGTAAGGTGATGCTGTGGTATCTGTGGTGGTTGCTATGGGCCCCAAAGCCGTTGCTATGGGCCGCAAGGCGGTTGCTATGGCACCCAAGGCGGTTGCTGTGGGCCCCAAGGCGGTTGCTATGGGCATCAAGGCCCATTTTGCAAGCAATGCGCAACATAATTATTGGCAATTAGCCAATAAAGGAGTGGTTCTGCAGGTGGGGACCACAGACCACTTCTCAGTACCTATCCTTTCTGGCTGATGTTTTGGTCATTTTTGAACGTTGGTGATGCTTTCACACTCGTGGTAGCATGAGACGGACTCTACGATCCACACATGTGGCTCAGGTAGTGCAGCTCATCCAGGATGGTACATCAATGCAAGTTGTGGCAAGAAGGTTTGCTGTGTCTGTCAGCGTAGTGTCCAGAGGATGGTGGCGCTACCAGGAGACGTGGAGGAGGCCGTAGGAGGGCAACAACCCAGCAGCAGGACCACTACCTCTGCCTTTGTGAAAGGAGGAACAGGAGGAGCACTGCCAGAGCCCTGCAAAATGACCTCCAGCAGGCCCCAAATGTGCATGTGTCTGCACAAACAGTTAGAAACTGACTCCATGAGGATGGTATGATGGCCTGACGTTCACAGATGGGGGTTGTGCTCACAGCCCAACACCATGCAGGACGCTTGGCATTTGCCAGAGAACACCAGGATTGGCAAATTTGCCACTGGCGCCCTGTGCTCTTCACAGATGAAAGCAGGTTCACACTGAGCACATGTGACAGACGTGACAGAGTCTGGAGACGTCATGGAGCGTGATCTGCTGCCTACAACATCCTTCAGCATGACCGGTTTGGCAGTGGGTCAGTAATGGTGTGGGGTGGCACTTCTTTGGAGGGCCACACAGCCCTCCATGTGCTCGCCAGAGGTAGCCTGACTGCCATTAGGTACCGAGATGAGGTCCTCAGACCCATTGTGAGACCATATGCTGGTGCAGTTGACCCTGGGTTCCTCCTAATGCAGGACAGTGCTTGACCTCATGTGGCTGGAGTGTGTCAGCAGTTCCTGCAAGATGAAGGCATTGAAGCTATGGACTCCGCCCGTTCCCCAGACCTGAATCCGATTGAGCACATCTGGGACATCATGTCTCGCTCCATCCATCAACGTCACGTTGCACCACAGACTGTCCAGGAGTTGGCCGATGCTTTAGTCCAGGTCTGGGAGGAGATCTCTCAGGAGACCATCCGCCACCTCATCAGGAACATGCCCAGGCATTGTAGGGAGGTCATACAGGCACGTGGGGGCCACACACAATACTGAGCCTCATTTTGACTTGTTTTAAGGACATTAAATCAAAGTTGGATCAGCCTGTAGTGTGATTTTCCACTTTAATTTTGTGTGAGACTCCAAATCCAGGCCTCCATTGGTTAATAAGTTTGATTTCCATTGATGATGTTTGTGTGATTTTGTTGTCAGCACATTCAGCTTTGTACAGAACAAAGTATTCAATGAGACTATTTCATTTATTCAGATCTAGGATGTGTTGAGTGTTCCCTTTATTTATTTTTTTTGAGCAGTGTATATCTCGGAAAGCAGATGTGCAAATTTAGGTTCCCATATCAGTTAGTCAAATTTAAGTTCCCCATATCAGTTTTAGTAAAATATTTTATTTGGTTATTCTCATAAGATGTTGGGGAAATTTTAAGCACAGTCTTCTTCAGTGTCTTCAAACAATGTTTTGGAATGTGTGGTTGCTGAACTTAAACTTAATAACAAATACATGAATTTCACCACAAATCTTTTTATCTACTATACACATAGACATAAGAATGAAAACACACACATTTTCGTGTAATCACTGTGCTGTTATACTGGATTAACCAGGGCCAGGTGAAAATGTTATTGGTGCAGTCAATGAGGTTTGTGTTTTGTTTGTATATTGTCTGTTTGTAAGCCGAGTATGGCGTTGCTGCTATCATTGCTAATGTGCATGTAGTTATAGGTTTGTATGGGTTTGGAGTTAAAACCAATTCTATATACATTAATATGATAATAAATTCATGTGAGTTAAATTAAGTTAAAAGGCAACAACTGACAAAGATTATCATACACTAAGTTAATTCATAATGAATAAATACAAGCAATATTTCATTGTACTATATATATAAAATCTACAGTTAAATGTTACTTTATATTGCAGTTGAAATGACACATTTATGCACAGTTGTATATGTTTAATTGATTGTGTGATATGTTGCAGTTCTCGCATTTAATGAAGCCCTATAAGTGCAGTAGGAACATGGTTACTGTATGCTGCCATCTTTATAGCAGAGGAACATGTAAAGAGAAGTAACAGTCGTGTTTTATCAGTTAAGACGGTTGTGTTATCTGACAGCAGCTGTTTAAGCAAGATTATGGCAGCGTCCACTGTGAGAGCTATTAAAACTGTTTTTCTTCACGTTGTGATAACTTCCAACAAAGTAACCAGCAAATGGCCAGAAACACTGTAAAATCTGCTGCAAACAAATTTAGCTCATTAACTTCTACATAGTTAAAATGTTTAGCAAAATGTGTGGTTTAGTTAGAATAATTAGATTCCACATTTGTGAAAAGACTGCTGACTAATACCTGGGGGGGGGGTGTACCAATTCACAATACAGTGTTGGGTTTAAGCTACAGTATCTAGTTTAAACCTGCTTTGTGGAATTCACACCTAGAGATGCTGTGATACCATCAACCTGTTTCTTCTAGTGAATTTCATTTAAATTTCAAAACTACATCCACAAAGCAAGTTCGATAAACAAGGTGATAACATTTCTACATCTTTCTGAACAGCACCTGTAAGTGCAACACCCTCTGATGTAAGGTGATCACATGACCTGACTGCCTGCTAGATTAACACAAAAGGAAATTAACAAAAGTAGTAAGATTATGTTTATTCATATAATTGTTATAGTACAACTACAGTATAGTTAAAATTATATCAACAGTTATGGCTGATCACAAAAGGTTAAATGTTTTATTCCTTTATTTTAAAATAGAGCAGCATTTTCAGGATTGGCACTTATTTCAGAGACATTCACGTAACTGTTTACCTCCAAATATAATCCTTTCACTTCCAAATACAATCAATCAGTCAGTTGGGGATGGATAGTTATGAAAAGAAGACAAGAGATGAATTAGTACCATTACTACTGGACCAAGATACCATTACTGGACCAACAGAATGAACAAAATAGAATAGAACAAAAAGATAATATCCAAGCAAGAATGGCTGGAAAACTTTAGGCTCTTTAACTGTAATACAGTAATAGTGCAACAAAGTTTTCTGATTACATGTCCAGCAATGGATGGCACAATGTCCTGAATTTGGCTAAACAGTGGAATGCCCTGCCCAGTGAAACTGATTATATTCCTCTAGAGTCTAGATGAGCACATCCACAGTAGTGGGAAACAGTTCTGGGACATGGAAGGTCAAAATTAAACTTGTCACAAAATGTGCGAACATGTCTAAGTAAGCAAAATTAGACACTCTGAAATCAGATCTCTCCTATTATTTTACAATTTTTTTTTTAAAAAATTGGCCAAGAATCAAGTCTTTGCTTTAGATTCTGTTACATGGTTTCCATTGTGCATGAACTTGCTGGTTTATTAAAAACATTACAGTTTTATCATTATCTAACAAACCTGTATGACACAAGTCTACTTTGGGCAGAGACTTCATTCCTGACGGTCCAACCTACAATATTTGATCTGTGCCTGTTAAATGGAAACTGTAACTTATCTAAAAAAATTACCAAATTCAACCACAAATATATACAATGATTTAGAAAACAAAAACCGTCTAACATGACAGAAGATGATCAAATGTGTTCATTTCATGCAATTTATACCATCAATTATATCCACTAAATATAATTTATAATAAATTGTGTAAGTTACATGGAAACCATAAGAATTAATTCCCAGTACTGTGGATATATGCAGATGGATTATACTGAATACTTTCTGAAAAGTACTGGCTGATATCACCAAAACATTAGTTACAGAGCCTAACGTTTCCTGAGGTCATTCTTGCTACCAGTTTCGGTTTAAATCCTAATCCTTGTTCTGAAACTGACCTAATAATAAAATCGTAATGAAGGAAGAAGTATTAAGACATTTATCAACTAAGTATGGAGAATTCAACAAATGTACAAAACAGAAAAAAAGTTAATGTTATAATTTTGTGAAAACAGTCAAATTAATTGTGTGCATGTTCAAGTATGTGCATAATAAAATATTTCATTTATGACATCAATAAGGAATGGTGGAAATATTTGAGATAGCAATGTTATCAGGGAATGTGAATTATACAGAGTATCTCAAAAATAAGAAACTTACTTTAAGCCAAAAGAGTGGCAGATGGTTGGCAAATCAAAATGAATTGTTTAATGATATTGTACACTGTAGAAGTAAACATGCAGATTCAACCCACTCTTTCTTTGAGGATCATGCTTTTATATAGTTCAATAATTCACACATTTGTTGAAAAAGTTCAAATTTTTGCTCAATTACTAGCCCTAAATTGTCCTGTCCCAACCTTTTTTGAATGTTTTGCAGGCAAGAAATGCAGCAGTGGATGCCTATTAACTAATTAAATGTTTTGACCAGACAAAACATGAAATATCTTGGGTTCATACCGTCTGAAATGAAATAAAAGTCAAATGTAAGAAAGACTGTTGTTTGTTTTTTCCCAATGTCCAAACAATTTTTTTTATTAGGGTTTGAATGCTACTCTAAATTATTTTATGTGAAACCAGAAAAAAATGACTATAAGGGCTACAGAATGTGTGTGATATGCTCTCCATCATGCTCAATGGTTAAGCATCAGTTTCTCTCATTCCTGATCAACTTTTACCAAAACATCTAGCTGAATGTTAGGACAAGCATCAACATTCTCTACCTTCAAAGAGTAAAAAGTGCCCTGAAATGACCCACAGATAGAAATCCAAAAAGATCAAATCAGGAGAATGTGGTTGCCATTCGACTGGATCCCCTATGACCATTCATTTACTAGATCACCGTTGATTAAACCACTTTATATGAGTTTCCTTACCTTTGAGATTCCTTGTATTTTAGTAGCAATGTCGGTTTTCAAAAGTCATTACAGTACAAAAAATCCTATTAGTAAATTTCATTGATCCCTATTCAGGCTTTTAAAAAGGAATAACGTTCTTCTAAACTATTAAAACAGTCTGGCCGGAAGATTGTATGTGTGCACAGTACATCTAAAATATAAGCAGAGTATAAATATTAAAGTGGTTTTAGTAACTGGTCAGGTTAGTATTTGGACAGCCCACGAGCACCAGAACTCTGAAGGCCGCATACTTAGAGTCGCAGGAGTTTGTGGTCGAGTCACTTGTACCTCTTCTATGTTAACCATTTCAGTAAAAAGAGTACACTAACAGTTATCATGGTACAACATGAACCCTGACTGTCTTCACTCTGAAGCATCCCGGTGGTCAGGACTAGGATGGAGTGGATCCTAGAGCACGACAGCCTCCACTGTTACGACCGGGTTCTCGATATCTCCTTTACTTTGGACCATCCTCAGTTCCAGCTGTGCAGGACTCGGTCTACGGTCAGGCCCAGCTGCCTCTGGCACAACAAGCAGAGCAACGTCTGTGAGAGTCTCATCACTGACTCTACACTTGTTATTTTTTAGGATAGACAGAAGTTCTTTTACTTCCAAATGCCCTTTCACTGGATTATCTCAATTTCCAGGATCTTCGATCTGCAGACTCTGGCCTTATGTTTCTAAACTCTAAGTAAGATTGATCTTTTTACAGTGGCAGAGCCAAATAAGTGGCAGTATCATCACAAATGATCATGTATATGCACTAACCCACACATACACTTTAGCAGTTTCTGTAAACCAACTGTTTAATTTTAGTTATTTTTGTTCTTACCGTTTGCATAGGCAATCGTCCGCTTAATGACGTGCTGCATTACAGACACCGTTTTCTCACAGGCTGTCTGAAAAAACAACAAACAAACAGAATGTGAGAGACTTAACAATAGTAACATGATCCTGAAGTTTTTTTTTGTCTGACGAGAGATGCTGCTATTTTAGTCAAAATCTGGGTCTTGGATGTTTACACACTTCACAGCATCTTTCTTAAAAATCATCACAGTAGCAGGTTGAAAGTACACTGAACAGACACAACACCACCTGCCTAAATACTGTGTCAGTTCTCCTTATACCATCAAAACAGCTCTGACCCATCAAGGCATGGAACCTCTGAAGATGACGTGGTTTCAGGCATCAAGATATTAACAGATGCTTTGAGCCATGTAAGCAGTGAAGTGGAGCCGCTATGGATTGGACTTGTTTGTCTGAGCATAGTATTCTGTTTAAAGCTGCCACTGCCAAGAACATTATCCATGGTGCCATCTCTTCACCAGGTAAGCAGCACACACATACCCAGCCATCCACCTGATGACCTACTATTTTGGAGATGTTCAGATCCACTCTTCTAGATCCCACAATTTGACCCTTGTCAAAATGTTCTAGCTTCCACAGAAATGACTGTTGACATCCTGTTGAGTGTTATTTACTTATTTAGAACTGTTCCAAGAAACAGGCAACCTTTTTTTGTGCTTCCTGGAAACTCATAAATCAGAAGTACAAAAATACTTAAAATAGGCAAGTAAGTGTCATGTTCTCTGTTCGATGGAATTAATGATGCATTCCATGTGCCACTGCAATGGCCATCCCCATCTCCCGTCACATGCTCTTTGTTTACGTTTGCCATGTGCTTTTGTTTACATCTTCCTCGTGTCTTGTTCACGTCATGTCTCCACCCACAGCCATGCCATGTCTTTTCTCATTGTCAGCACCTGAGTCTTGACTGCTCACAGCCCTGTCCCTTCAGCATGTGTTAATCACTGTCTGCTAATTCACAATCCTTTATCAGTCACTGTATGTCAACCTTATATGGCCACACCCATTTTGTTCCTGTCATGTTTTTATCATAGCCATCATCACGGTTTGTCTTCGCAGGCACAGTTCATCAGCCTTGTTTTGTGGAGTCCCACAGACATCAAGTGGCAATACAAAAGATGTTATCATATTCTCTCCCAGAACTGCCCGGCTAGCTCAGTTGGTAGAGCATGAGACTCTTAATCCCAGGGTCGTGGGTTTGTGCCCCACGTTGGGCACTTATTTTTAGGGGGCAGACGTGGCCTAGTTGTAAGGATATGGTCTTGTGACCAGAAGGTCGCCGGTTCAATCCCCAGACAGGACATGACTGAAGTGCCCATGAGCAAGGCACCCAGGCACCAGTGGATAAGGGCTACCCACCGCTTTGGGCACAAAATTCTCACAGCCTAGTGTGTGTGTGTTTCACTGCACGAATGGGTTAAATGCGGAGGTCAAATTCCGTTGTGTGACAATCACATTGGCAAATTGGTTCATCTTAATCTAATCATCTTAATCTAAACTGACAAGTCCATAGAACACAAACATTTCCCTTTAAGCTGTCTTTGATTCTTGGGAACTGTACAGTGTAATCTCATTCTTCACTCCAGTTAATTTTCATCAAAGTTAACATTATAGTGTTGGTGCTTGTAGTAAAGTGTTGCTGTGGCCTTGTGTATGACACAGTTACACATATGTACATAACATTATATTTATATAGCAGCTTTCTAGACACCCAAGGACGCTTTACAATCCACAAACTTCATATACACACACACTCAACCACACACACCGGCGAGAAGCAACAGCCAGTCGCGCATAGCATGCTCTCAACCGTAAGGAACTGTCCACCTGGAAGACTGCATCGAGCACTAGGGGGATCACCCAGGACAGAGTGCCAACCATATCTGGGCAAACATACAGTGAGGAAAATAAGTATTTGAACACCCTGCGAATTTGCAAGTTCTCCTACTTAGAAATCATGGAGGGGTCTGAAATGTTCATCTTAGGTGCATGTCCACTGTGAGAGACATAATCTAAAAGAAAAATCCGGAAATCACAGTGTATGATTTTTTAAATAATTTATTTGTGTGTTACTGTTGCAAATAAGTATTTGAACACCTGCCAATCAGCAAACATTCTGGCCCTCAAAGACCTGTTAGTCCACCTCTAAAAAGTTCACCTCCACTCCACTTATTATTCTAAATTAGAAGCACCTGTTTGAGGTCGATAGCTGCATAAAGACACCTGCCCACCCCACACAATCAGTAAGACTCCCAAATACTAACATGGCTAAGACCAAAGAGCTGTCCAAAGACACCAAAGACAAGATTGTAAACCTTCTCAAGGCTGAAAAGGGCTATGGTGCAATTGCCAAGCAGCTTGGTGAAAAAGATCAGCTGTTGGAGCAATTATTAGAAAATGGAAGAAGCAAAACATGACTGTCAATCTCCCTCTGACTGGGGCTCCATGCAAGATCTCACCTCATGGTGTATCAGTGATCCTAAGAAAGGTGAGGAGTCAGCCCAGAACTACACGGGAGGAGCTGGTCAATGACCTGAAGAGAGCTGGCACCACTGTTTCCAAAGTTACTGTGGCTAATACACTAAGACGTCATGGTTTAAAGTCATGCATGGCAAGGAAGGTTCCCCTGCTTAAATCAGCACACGTCCAGGCCCATCTTAGGTTTGCTCATGACCATTTGGATGATCCAGAGGAGTCATGGGAGAAAGTGCTGTGGTCAGATGAGACCAAAATAGAACTTTTTGGTCTTAATTCCACTCGCCGTGTTTGGAGGACGAAGAATGATGAGTACCATCCCAAAAACACCATCCCTACTGTGAAGCATGGGGGTGGAATCATCATGTTTTGGGGGTGTGTTTCTGCACATGGGACAGGATGACTGCACTGTATTAAGGAGAGGATGACCGGGGCCATGTATTGCAAGATTTTGGGGAACAACCTCCTTCTCTCAGTTAGAGCATTGAATATGGGTCGTGGCTGAGTCTTCCAACATGACAATGACCCAAAACATAAAGCCAGGATAACCAAGGAGTGGCTCCGTAAGAAGCGTATCAAGGTTCTGGAGTGGCCTAGCCAGTCTCCAGACCTAAATCCTATAGAAAATCTTTGGAGGGAGTTCAAACTCCCATGTTTTTCAGCGACAGCCTAGAAACCTGGCTGATCTGGAGAAGATCTGTGTGGAGGAATGGGCCACAATCCCTGCTGCAGTGTGTGCAGACCTGGTGAAACACTACAGGAAACGTTTGACCTCTGTAATTGCAAACAAAGGTTAATATTAACATTGATTTTCACATGTGTTCAAATACTTATTTGCAGCAGTAACACACAAATAAACTATTAAAAAATCATACATTGTGATTTCCGGATTTTTTCTTTTAGATTATGTCTGTCACAGTGGACATGCACCTAAGATGAACATTTCAAACCCCTCCATGATTTCTAAGTGGGAGAACTTGTGAATTCGCAGGGTGTTCAAATACTTATTTTCCTCACTGTACATACATAAATACATTCATACACATACCAGGGTAATTTTTGAGTATCCAATTCACTGTCAGGTTTTTGGACTGTGGGAGGAAACTGGAGTTCCTGGAGGAAACCCACGCATACACAGGTAGAACATGGAAACTCTGCTCAGATGTGGACTCGAACCCAAGACCTCAGCACTGAGAGGGGAACGTGCTAACCACTAAGCCACCGTGCCGCCCCAGTTGTGTAATAATGCAATCTAATGTGATGCAATGATCTGAAGGTAGTGATTCAATTGAATTATTAGAATATATTACAGTAATTTTCAAACAGTAGGCATTTACAGTGGGGACAATAAGTATTTGATACACTGCCGATTTTGCAAGTTTTACCACCTACAAAGAATGGAGAGGTCTGTAATTT